>JXCR01132953.1:4868-19513 GCA_002079205.1 Phalaenopsis hybrid cultivar
TTTTGTGCTAAAACTGCATTGTGATTAATAAACTATAGGCGTAGTTGTAATTTTTGTGCTAAAACTGCATTGTGATTAATAAACTATAGGCGTAGTTGTAATTTAACAAGTACTGTACACAAGCCTTGGATTTGGCTGAATTTGGGAGATAATTCTGATCGCCGGAATTGGAAATCGGTTACTTTCGTATTTGCAAAATATAGCGAAAGTTTTGTGAGCGAGTGTTTCGTTTAGTAATATGCCGTGGTGGATGAAAGCTGGAAAGGTCATGGAAGGCAATAATAAGCGAAAAATAGAGGACTAGTCCACAGATGCAGAATGATCAAACTTTCATTAAATTTATAGCACCTTGGTGCTGTAAATGTGAATATCAAATTTTGTAGTGTAGAAATGTAAACTCATAAGATTGTGCAGTACGTATGTAAATTTATCTAACTTTTAATGCAGATTTAGGAGATATTTTTTAATTAAGGGTAAGAGATGAATCAAAGTTATTTCTTATCTTAGGCATGGTAGTAAACACTTGTGCTAATCAAGGTTGTTGAGGTGTGGAGCCTGTTTGGGAACACATGGAAGAACGCCCAGTCACAGCTCAAGCTAATGGTAAGCACCGAGAACTAGCACTATGCACCTGCACCTGGACAACACACCCACGTTTGCAGGATGAGGGTGCGTCGTGCTCGCCCTCATAGGGGGTGTAGCCGCATCGTGGTCTGCAGCGACCCCGTGCTCTACTTTGAACGCCTAGTTGCCGGTTCTCGNACAACACATGGAAGAACACCCAGTCACAGCTCAAGCTAATGGTAAGCACCGAGAACTAGCACTATGCACTTGCACCTGGACAACACACCCACGTTTGCAGGATGAGGGTGCGTTGTGCTCGCCCTCGTAGGGGGTGTAGCCGCATCGTGGTCTGCAGCGACCCCGTGCTCTACTTTGAACGCCTAGTTGCCGGTTCTCGAGCACTAGAAATACCCGCACCAAGGAGTGGTGTGAGCACACGAAGAACATTTCTTCTGTTTGGTTCCTTAAAATTTTGATTTTCGGGCGACAACCAATGAAATATGGCATGTAGTTTTTGAAAAAGTTCTAGGTAAAGGAGAGAAGTGGCAGAGAGGAGGATTTCAACGTCGTGCGTGTCTCTTGTGAGATCGAGATAAAGGATTTGAAGCAAATTTTGTAAGTTTCATTACTTGTTGATAGAAGATCTAAGTGAGTTCTCTATACTTCTGTGAATTACATGGCCGACATTACACTCGAAAGTTTTTCCACGTTAAATTTGGGTGTGCTTTTTTCTGGAATTGTTTTATATTGCTTCAGCTTGATTTTTTTTGTTCCAATTTTTTTGAATCATTATGTTTTTCCATGATGTGATTTTAATTCTAATTGAATAAAAGCACTATTAGAATTATAATGGGATTTTCATCATTCCCAATAAAGTGTTATCAGAGCAAATGCTTGATTCGAGTGGGAGTAATGACAAACGAAGAAATGTACAAAGTAGAGAAGTTTAGTTTGATGAATTTTGCATTTTGGAGGATACAGGTGGAGGATTTCCTATATAAAAAAAACTGTATTTTCCATTAAATAATATTACCAGGAAGCATTAGTCTATGACTATGGAGGAATGAGAGANACTGTATTTTCCATTAAATAATATTACCAGGAAGCATTAGTCTATGACTATGGAGGAATGAGAGATGTTAGGTTGAATAATCCTAGGTTTGATATGTTTATCACTTGCTTCATCTGGTGTGTTCAATATAATGAATGAGAAAACTAAGGTGGATCTCATGGCAGCACTGACAAAGATGTACAAAAAACCTTCTGTTTCAAATAAAACTCTTTTTGAAAAGATCGTTTAACATGAAGATGGTGGAATACACTTTAGTGACATAACATCTGAACAATTTCAACCCTATAGGGTGTGCTATACCTGATGCGACCAACAATCAGTGTAAGAGACGTCATGTATTTCACTTGCCATGTGTTTTCGGTTCCGCACTTCGTGCGGGTCCAAAATTACAGTATGCCACTCGACATAAGTGAGTTTGGTATATATGCTTGTCCCACTCACTAATTACTTGAGTTTAGCTTAAAGGCTAAACTTCTGGGGTAGACCACATTGCTAGTCTAAGCCTCTCTTGAAATTTTCCTTGACTTGAGCGTTTTTTATCATCTTGCTGGAAAAGGCATGTCACATCAACTACGACATTCTGCTTATCTAGTCGATCTGTGCCTAAGAGAGAGACCTTCGTACCCGTGATATATTCCAAGTAGAATTCTCTTGTTAGGGGCTTGATGAAAGTACCTTGTATAGGTTGGGCTACCTCAGTTTCCCAATCTTTATGTTGTTGACTTAGCCTATTCTTATAGCGTCATAAGAGAAACACGTGGCACTAGCTAAAGCACCTTGCTTATCCAATTGGTTCATGTATAATCAGAAACCTCCAAGGCCCAATTACATTATGATGCTTTCCCAACATGAATTACTTTGTTTATTTAAAATTAATAAAAATAAATATAAATTAGAAAAATATAAAATAATTTAAATAATCACCAAAATGGGTCAAGTTGTAGATAATGACATTAGGAGGCCCTTGTGAAAATTTGAAGGTCATAAAAATTAATTTTGGTTTAAAATAATTATCATAAATAAAAAAATCAGAAAATTACAAAAATTGGTTTGGAGTGTTACTTGTAACGAGAGGAACTTAAGAGAAATAAAATTAAGTTAAAATAAAAATTTTATTTTTAAGCTATTTTTCCTAATTTTAATAATTAAAAATATAAAAAATTCCAAAAAAATATACAAATACTTCAAATTACCTTAAATATTATTCTAACCATAGAGAATAACCTAAATATGCGTTTATAAATTTCTAAGGATGTAAAAAAGTATTTTTAAAAATTAAATGTATTTTCTTAATATGTGAATAAAATAATTATATTAAATGGAATAAAAATCATAAAAATATGAAATTAATTTTTCTATGTTGTTCCCTAAAGTTAGAGAAACTTATAAAAATATAAAAATGTATTTTTGAAATAAAATATATTTTCTATTTATTTATTCATTAAAATCAATTAAAAATTTGTAAAAAATAAAAAATAATCCAAAAATTCACAAAGATAATGCTTAGTGGTCCTCTGCCTTAAGTGAAGCTCCAATAATTTTCTCAAGGATGGAAAATTTATTTTTCTTGGTTATATTAATTATTGTTGAAAATCCCTATTTTTGGACTAAAATAATTATTAAAAATTAAATAAAAATTGGAAAAATACAAATTCTCCTATGATATTCTAATTAACCCATAAGTAGGGCAAGAAACAAGTTTTAAGGTCATTTGAGTTTAACTTAAAGAATTATGAAGTGGAGAGCCTTAAGGACAAAATGATATTTATGGAATTTTAGACTCTAATTAAGATTTAGGCTAAACCAAAAGTTTCGTGGGCAATATTGATCATGGTTAGCCCTTTGAAATGATTGAAACATAAAGGGCTAAGGGGTGGAAACCAATTCATTCCATTTTCTATAAAAGTATAAAAATGTATTTTCTAAATTGTTGTTTAAATTAGATGATCCTAGTGTGAAGGGCTTGTGTTAAAAAGATAATAATTCACTAATCGGGAAGCCCTATACCAATGATTAAATGATAATACAGTCTTTTGATAAGAATTAAGTTCACCTCACTCAACCTTTTTCAAAATTGCAAGTATGGCCATGAAGGCTTAAGGTCTTAATAGTGAACTAAGTTTGATCCAACGACACTTAATGAGGTTTAGAAAAAATAATACAATCTATTATAGACATTTCCCCAACACTACAAGCTCAATTCCAACTGAAATGGTGAAAATTCCTTAACAACTTAACTCTCCCTTAAGGGTGTCCACCCACATAATTCCTAAGGGAAGCATTAAATGAATGTTTAGTCACCCTACTCATGAGTTAATTAAAACATTAAAAGTTCACTGAGCACAAGTTAAAACATTACAACCAAATCAACTAGGAATGATCAATTCAACAAAAAAATAAGTCCAAATGATCTCGAAATGACTCAGAGGATTCTAAAAGACATTTAGGATCATACCTTGAGCACTTTTACAATCTTTTGAACATTTTGAAGGACATTCAGACCTATTATTCTATATTGAAGATGATCGTCTCCAAAAATTTAGGGATCCACTAAGATATGACACGTGACACGTTAATTTAAAATTCTAATAAAATGCTCTACACTACTTATCCTACATAAATAACCCAACGCTCTAGGATTTGAATCTTGGATAAGATATTTAAATCCTTATGAGCAACTGGGGGTATTTTTGCCACACATGGATCATCTGGCTAGTTTAAGTCAGAGGTATGAG
Organism: Phalaenopsis hybrid cultivar; assembly: GCA_002079205.1. Lineage (NCBI taxonomy): Eukaryota > Viridiplantae > Streptophyta > Magnoliopsida > Asparagales > Orchidaceae > Phalaenopsis > Phalaenopsis hybrid cultivar. The sequence continues at coordinate 9,240 of JXCR01132953.1, forward strand.
TGGCAAGGGCGATGACAATATTGTTTATGCGTGATAAGTGAGGGATACGAAGTGGGATTTAGAATAATATCTCCTACCTCAAGGATCCTCAATAAGAAGAGAGAAGATAAGACCGATGATATAATTCACCAGCTTTTGGTAGGAGTTGCCCCCGACACCCTTAGGTTGCTGATATTTGACATCGACTTTATATATGATTAAAAATATAAGTATTTAATACTGCTGCTAAAAGATTTAATTCCTCAGCAACGATACCAAAAACTTAACAATGATTATAGATTCGATAAAGATTTATATATATAATATTCAATAATGGTAAAGTCATACTTATTAACGCAAGTATACATATTGCTCATGTAAAATAGGGCTCTAATGGAGTCTTAGATATTGATCCCACAGAGAGTAATATTAGAACAACGAACTAAGATTTTAGAAAATCAATACTTAATCACAACAATATAATTCAAATTGTTTATCTGTCACTAATAGACAATTGAAATGAATATGTAATTTTAATAACTCTTAAATAACTAATTATACTAATAAAGTTTTTAATTGGAAATTCAATATATAAGAAAATATCCTTCTCTTTGTTAAGAAATTATAGTGAATGAATAAAGTGAATCAGTTCAAATTGTATTGTACCAAATATGAGCATACCTATTTTTTACCCTTTGGTCCAGGCATAGAGAACATTGATTAATTCTACGCTTGTTTACTGAATTTACGGCTAGGCTGGGAGGATACCGACTCTCACTTAGGAGCTCCCACGTTCCCCTCGCCTGAGGGCTAACATCTACACTTCAGCACCCAAACAATATGACCGAATTGGAGATTTTAGTCCGCCACTCTAAAATCTCCAATTCTACGCCCGATAATTTTATTTCCCTATTTATTTGCACCTAACTTCCAAGGGTTTTGACCTCCCTGAATCTTGAATGTAATCTTCACTTTAGTTGTAAAACTCAACATATTTTAACAAATTAATTGACCAGATTGAAAGTAAATTAAGATCGAAGTGAAAAGATCATCACAACTTCTTTGACATTTTTATGGCTCAACCAATTCAAAACACCATTTCACAAGTCTCAAGACAAGGAGAAAGACAGAGAAAACTACTCAGAACTCATGGGGAAGCCACAACAAAACTCGGAATTCATATATAAAAGCAAAGTCATACAAACCACAACAATTAAATAACACTTATCTCCAATTCCTCCCTAAGCAAACTCCTCAAAGTTCATCTGAATCTCTTCCTTTCTTTACAACACACAGAATTCCTCTTCGAAGCTGCAAGGAGGAAGAAATCTCTCACTTTCCCTCCACTCTTACAATCTCTCTAAGAATTCCTCACAATTAGACTCTCTACACACTACCAGGGCTCTTGGACGGTTCTAACCTTCCAACTCATCAAACTCTTGAGCCTCCTCCTTCTCATTTTCGGCCAAAGTCTTCTTTCAAAGATGTGGAAGAGTTTTTCCAAGAGTTGCCTAAGCATCCATCCAAAAATCGTCCACATTCAATGCATCTTTGGAAATAATCGCCGATCTCGCAGTCGGCGGCCTCGAGGCCGCCGTCGGCGGGCCTTCTAAATTATTTAATCTAGAGTCTCGAGAAATTCTCACCGTCGGCGCCGTTGGGCTTGCCGTCGGCGCCCTAGTTCAAATCTTCACATTTTGGTCCTTTTCACTCCAAATTCGCTCCTTTTTACTTCTTTTTGCTCAAATGACCATAATTCATCATTCCTGCAACAAAACATCAAAAATACCTTTCTTTAAAGTGCAATATCATAAAAAACAGTGTAAAATAGGTATGAAAATCTCAACATATTTTCCTTTGGTCAATATTCCTAGTTTGATTACAGTAATTAGCCTGTGGACTGTACTACTTTACAAAAATATTTAAAAAAACCAAAATCTCTTTTACAACATCATTACTTTTTCTTGCTAAAGTAAATTCTACATGCATGAACAAATTAAAGAATTTGAATAAAAAACTTACAAAAGATCCACAGATTAATCACTCGGATCGAGGATAAGGATTTACCTTCCTCGGGTTATCGGGATGGTGGCTTTTATCAAAGTTAGAAATATAAGGCACATATCCCTGCTCTGAGTTCCCACTTTCTCTAAAGTCTTACACTCAGTCTTGGTCCTTCATATGTGATTACAGGTTTTACTCATTCATGTTTTCTTAAGACTCATTTTTTGACTTTTTCATGCTGCATTTTCCTGCTTTTTATTTCTGCAATTTACTTAAATTCCTTGCAACTATATTATGCCTTATGATACTAACCATGCAGCAGTAACATAGGCCCATGCACACAATATTATGTTTTATCTCCTTCTTATATATACAACACTTTTATTGCTCTTTTATTGATATGCATATTAATTACAATACCTCTTAGAATAGGAGAATAGCAACCTAGTTATATAGGAGGTACACAGTGTCAAGACATCAACCAAAATATCTGCATAAACACTTTAAATTAANGCCGATAATTTTATTTCCCTATTTATTTGCACCTAACTTCCAAGGGTTTTGACCTCCCTGAATCTTGAATGTAATCTTCACTTTAGTTGTAAAACTCAACATATTTTAAAACCTCCCTCAATCTTGGATGTAATCTTCACTTTAGTTGTAAAACTCAACATATTTTAACAAATAATTGACCAGATTGATGTAAATTAAGATCGAAGTGAAAAGATCATCATAATTTTTTTAAAATTTTCATGGCTCCAATAAATTAAGATTGAAGTGAAAAGATCATCACAATTTCTTTAACATTTTCATGGCTTCACCAATTCAAATTACCAAAAACATTTTCATGGTTTTGCCAATTATTCGGTTGTAAAACTCAACATATTTTAAACAAATCAATTGGCAGATTTGAAAGTAAATTAAGATCGAAGTGAAAAGATCATCACAATTTCTCAAACATTTTCATGGCTTCAGTAAATTAAGATCGAAGTGAAAAGATCATCACAATTTCTTAAACATTTTCATGACTTCACCATTCACTTTAGTTGTAAAACTCAACATATTTTAACAAATCAATTGGGCCAGATTGAAAGTAACATAATTTAACAAATCAATTGGCCAGATTGAAAGTAAATTAAGATTGAAGTGAAAAGATCATCACAAACTTCTTTGACATTTTTATGGCTCAACCAATTCAAAACACCATTTCACAAGTCTCAAGACAAGGAGAAAGACAGAGAAAACTACTCAGAACTCATGGGGAAGCCACAACAAAACTCGGAATTCATATATAAAAGCAAAGTCATACAAACCACAACAATTAAATAACACTTATCTCCAATTCCTCCCTAAGCAAACTCCTCAAAGTTCATCTGAATCTCTTCCTTTCTTTACAACACACAGAATTCCTCTTCAAAGCGGCAAGGAGGAAGAAATCTCTCACTTTCCCTCCAAATTCCTCTTCAAAGCGGCAAGGAGGAAGAAATCTCTCACTTTCCCTCCACTCTTACAAACTTAAAGAGTTCCTCACAATATTGGAACCTTTCTAACCTCTATGAACTCTCTCTAGCACCTCCTATAAGAATTCCTCACAATTAGACTCTCTACACACTACCAGGGCTCTTGGACGGTTCTAACCTTCCAACTCATCAAACTCTTGAGCCTCCTCCTTCTCATTTTCGGCCAAAGTCTTCTTTCAAAGATGTGGAAGAGTTTTTCCAAGAGTTGCCTAAGCATCCATCCAAAAATCGTCCACATTCAATGCATCTTTGGAAATAATCGCCGATCTCGCAGTCGGCGGCCTCGAGGCCGCCGTCGGCGGGCCTTCTAAATTATTTAATCTAGAGTCTCGAGAAATTCTCACCGTCGGCGCCGTTGGGCTTGCCGTCGGCGCCCTAGTTCAAATCTTCACATTTTGGTCCTTTTCACTCCAAATTCGCTCCTTTTTACTTCTTTTTGCTCAAATGACCATAATTCATCATTCCTGCAACAAAACATCAAAAATACCTTTCTTTAAAGTGCAATATCATAAAAAACAGTGTAAAATAGGTATGAAAATCTCAACATATTTTCCTTTAAAAGTGCAATATCATCAAAAACAGTATAAAATAGGTATGAAAATCTCAACATATTTTCCTTTGGTTAATATTCCTAGTTTGATTACAGTAATTAGCCTGTGGACTGTACTACTTTACAAAAATATTTAAAAAAACCAAAATCTCTTTTACAACATCATTACTTTTTCTTGCTAAAGTAAATTCTACATGCATGAACAAATTAAAGAATTTGAATAAAAAACTTACAAAAGATCCACAGATTAATCACTCGGATCGAGGATAAGGATTTACCTTCCTCGGGTTATCGGGATGGTGGCTTTTATCAAAGTTAGAAATATAAGGCACATATCCCTGCTCTGAGTTCCCACTTTCTCTAAAGTCTTACACTCAGTCTTGGTCCTTCATATGTGATTACAGGTTTTACTCATTCATGTTTTCTTAAGACTCATTTTTTGACTTTTTCATGCTGCATTTTCCTGCTTTTTATTTCTGCAATTTACTTAAATTCCTTGCAACTATATTATGCCTTATGATACTAACCATGCAGCAGTAACATAGGCCCATGCACACAATATTATGTTTTATCTCCTTCTTATATATAAAACACTTTTATTGCTCTTTTATTGATATGCATATTAATTACAATACCTCTTAGAATAGGAGAATAACAACCTAGTTATATAGGAGGTACACAGTGTCAAGACATCAACCAAAATATCTGCATAAACACTTTAAATTAAAACCCTGAACTTGTAATCTCCGCGATAGAAGGTTTAGGGCATACTTCGTGGGCAACACGATGAGGATGTAAGGAAAGAACATCTTTGAGAGAGCAAAAAGGATCTTCAATAGCTTAACTTTCCTTAGTTTAAACAATAACAATCCATAGGACTTCGAGGTAATCTTCGGTATGACATAAATCCTCCTATTTTTTACGCTATCTGCATGATCAAACAGCATGCAAATGTAAGTCCTAAATAATTAAATGACAAGATTAAACATTAAATAATTTAATTCATAAAACATCAATCCCAACACTAGCATAATTTGGGAAGCATCGAGGTTCGCCTCGAAACCTGTGACACTCATTTCTTTGGATTCCGAAAATAATTGCTCCTATTTAATCCATTCCCATTTGATTTTTAAATATCCAACCCTGAAAACTAAACTTTTTAATCTTGAAGACAAATACCTCTGGTCATTATCAAGAGTTTTTTTAAGTGACTTCGGTCGCTTATGATGTAATTAACTATAGAGGCTTGCCTATATAAGGAGCTAAAGAACCTAGGTAACATAAACCCTATCTAATCCTTATATTACATTGAGGAATTTGTCAGCCGACATATAAAAAAAGAGGTTTGTAGACCAAACAGATGTCATAAACTCTTTTAGTTTATTTAATCAAGCCCGCTGACAAGTAATATGCCTATCATCGGGATAGGTGCATGTTGACCTCACTTTTGATTGAGGTTTAGTTTTTCCTCTTTAGTAGTCTAAGGTCTAGCCATAGGATTTTCTTGTTGGCTATTCCTAGAAAACTAGAAAAGGAACCCTCACCATTAGAAATTCTACAATCCTCTTTGCTCAACTTGAAGTTCCATATATTGGTCATAACCTCTAACATTTAGTAGGTAGGGTCAATATAGGGGAGCTCAAGGTGAGTTCCCATATGACTGCTTGCCCTTAGGGTTGACTCTGGGTGTTGGTCTAGGGCTAAGGCACTCACTTTCACTCACTTGCACTCACTTGCACTCACTTGCACTCAGTTGACTTTGATCCCTTGATCCTTTGGGAGACTCATGTAGATGGTCCCCTAAACCCACTGGCCCTAGGCTAGGGTTTAGCTAAGACCAGTACATAGAGGACCCAAAAGAGGATTCCATTGGACCATAGCTCATCTGTGGTGGTTAGCTTCCCAATTCTACCAAAAATATCCAACTTGACCTTTTACCCCTAAACCTACTCAAATGACCTAAACACCCTCAAATCCCAAATTTGGTCAAAATCCTCAAATTCATCCAAAATACCCAAACTTGTTCAAAAGTCATTTCAAATCTTTTGAAAATACCAAAGCTACCCAAAACCACCAAAAATTCCAAATTTACCAAAATACCCCCAAAATTGCCAAAATTACAAAAATACCCTTGGCACCCCAAACCTTCCCAAAGCATCCAAAATCACCCCAAATGTCTCCAAAACCCATTTTGACCCCTCAATTGGACCCATTTTGACTAATTTGACCATTTTTGACCAAAACCCCAAATTGCTTTTAAGAGCCAAATTTCCTCAAATTTACCTCAAATGTCCATCAAGTTGGTCCTAATTTTCCCAAATTTCAATCCTAAACTCAAATTAACCTTCCATGTGACCAATTTAAATCAAATAAAAGCTCAATTGGGCCATGCTTTGAGTTCAATTTTGATCTAAGTCAAACCCCTAATTTTGGTCCTATGGCATAATCCCACCAAATTGAACCCCATGGCCTACTCAATTGGCCTTAATTTGAATCCTAAACTCTTAATAACATTCCTACACATAAATATTGACCTTCAATTGGCTTTGGTGAGGCCTCAATTTCATTTAATTTCAACCAAAATCCAAAAATCCCCAAATTTGCCCCAAATTGGCTATGTCTCCAAGTTCCACCAAATTGATTGCCCTAACCCCAAAATTGACACCAAATTTATGTTGAAAAACTCTTCATGATGTTCCTATAGAACATTTTCAACAATCAATTTGAACTTAGCCCAAGCCTAGCCAAACCTAGGCCCAAGTGTAGCCCAACATACCCAAATTGACAAAAATTCCAAAATCATTCAAATTGAACCCCCAATTGAACTCAAAATCATTTTAATCCTTCACTAAAAATCTTCATTACAATCATTTACACAAAATTAATCAAAAATTTGGGCTCAAAGTCATGGTAGCCCAACCAAAACCCAACTTTTAGCCATTTGGACCCAAATTAAACCCATACACCAAAATTGGCCTAACCACCCTAAAATCACCAAATTTATGACTCCATAGCTACTAAGCTCCTCCTAAGGACTAGGCTAAACCCCTTTGGACTAGCCATGGCATGCTATGGACCAATGGGTCCCCAAATTAAGGGATTTATGCCCATTTATGGGCCTTAACAAAAAATCTTCCCTATCATCACTTGCCATTGATGGTTAATTAATTAACTCTCCCACTGGCTCACGTGACCTCCTGGCCACCTCCCTTGGCCATGCCGGTCGGCATAGTGGCCGTAAAACACCAAAATCGAGAGCCCCAAGCTCAAATTAAAACCCAAAATCGCTCTTCTGAGCTGGCCAATTTTAATTGGCTTTAGCACTTCAAAACTCTCCACCTAAGCAATATTTTCCACCCGCCAATTGGCCCTGGCAGCCAGCCTAAGCCATTTTTATTTAAACCTCACCTCCATGGCCATGTGAGGATTGCTGAAAATTTTCTAAGGAAACTCTGTTAAATTGCTTCCAGAGACTCCCTAGGACCCCTCAGTTTAAGCCCACTATTTTCCCCCTCTCGTTCCCTCTGTGAGAGTTCAATTTTGAGATCAAAGTTTCAGTCGAAACTAGGACATATTAATTAATTATACACATACCATGCCCACAGTGAGAGGAGTTGATTCCCCACAGAAGCCCCATCTCAAATAGCCTCTAGTATAGACTTCAATCAACACCTGAAATCAAGCTTGGTCGAAATCATACCTAGACCATTCACCAAGGCTTAGGACTTTATCTGAAGGTTTGTTGGGACCAATCAAAGCTACCACAACCATCTGATTGAGGCCTCCCCTCTCCGATAAAGGTATTGAACTCCAACCATAAACTGAGCTTGTTTCGATTCTCCATACGTATTTACTATATTTCATACAGTATAATCTATGCAGATAGGTTTGTTTTCAGTAGATGAAGGTTTAGGAACAAACCCCATGCGATTTGGTTGAGTCTAGACCAAGATCTTAAGGTTTTAGTGTAAATGACTCACTGGTTAGGTCACTTGGGGACGATAACGGAGAGCCGTCCGATCTCGCGTGTATCCAATGGATGGAGGAGATCAAGCTGGACAGATCCATGGTGCATAAAGTGCGGTCCGCATGGAGGTTACGTGGCTGGCGGCGTCAAATGGCAGAGCGCCGCGTGGAGCCTTCAGAGCTGCCTAGGATCCAGTTAGCGCTGTGTGGATAAGTAGAAAAATAGGGATTTTTAAATTATTTTAAATGCCTAAACTTCAAAAATCCATATCTTTCTCTAGAAAAATCATAAAAATAAAAGAAAAATACCCTTTTGCTCAGTGAACAGAGCAGAATAATGTGGACTAAAAATAAAAGTTATTTTTTTCACTCCCTGATTTTTAATTAATTAAATACCCTCTGTGGTAATTTAATTCTCCATGACTTGAAACATTTCACCATGTGCTTGGAATTTTGAGGGTTTATTCCTCATGATAGAGGTCATGTCTTCTGATTTTTCCAAGGTCAGAGGGCTTCTCTATGCTTCTAACCCTAAATTTCAAGCTAAGTTGACCATTTTGGCTTATTTTAATTATATAAATCAAAATATCACTTGAAAAATTATGAGAATAATTTTATTAGATTTTCTGTGGTCATAGACATCTAGGAAAAATATTTTGATGTTTTGAATAATGTTGTGAATTTTTATACTTAGTTAAATGTAAATTTCTTATGTTAATTTTTGTAAATTAAATACATATAAAAAATTAACAAAATTAACTCCATATTGTTCATAAAAATTATGTTTACCCGCTGTAAAAATACCAAAATTATTTGACTTAGTCTAAGCACTAAAATGGATTTCTTAAGAAAACCTTGCTTTTTATATAAAAATAATTATATTAAATTAAATATGCTTAGAAAAATTAAGAAAAATGTTTTTCTAAGTTTCTTGTGATCAGAGGCATTTAATAAAAAATAAAACCTATTTTTCTGAAAATACTTCATTTTTCAAATATATTTTGAATTAAAAATAATTAAAATAATCAAAATTTTTAAAAATACAAAAAAATGGTTCAAAATGAGTGGGAATGTCCCTTGATCACTTAGAATTTTTTAGGACATTTTTCCTAATTTTTTTCGAAGTTAAAAATAAATTTTAAAGGCTTAAAAGTGATTTTTTCATATTTTCTCACTAAAATAATTATATTAAATAAATTAAAAATCACAAAAATAAAAATTTTGATTTTCTAAGTTTTATGAACTCAGAGGAGTCTAATAAATAAATAAAAATAATTTTTGTAATTAAAATACTATTTTTTATTTAAATAAATCATGAAGATTTTGTCTATGAAAGTTTGTCTATGTGTTTCTATGACCTTAGGAAACCTCTAATAATTTTTTTCATAAATATAAATTTTATCTTGGATAATTTAATAAATTAACTTTTGAAAATCCTATTTTATAAATTTAAATAATTATCTAAATTAAATCAAATTTTGAGAGGTCCACATATCCTCCTTTAAAATTTTAATTACCTCATGAGTATAACACTTTAAATTCTTAAAGTCATTTGAGTTGTGTTTAAAGAGTTATGAAATGAAGTCCCCCAAATGCAAGGTAGTCATTTTGGACTTTGGCGCCTTAATCAAAATTTAGGGTTAACCAGGGATAAATGGGTAACTTTGATCTTAATAAACATATTTGGATGATTGAAATACAATGAGATTGTAAGGTAGAAACTCACCGCCACTTTTACACAACATCAACAGATAATAATCTCTTCTAATCTTCATGACTTAGAAGTCGTCAAATATCAAAAGTTTCTTGAGTGGCTTAAGCTAAAAGGATGATAATTTACTTTCCTTAAGCCCAAAATTGGTGATAATGTGATCTTTAAATGAANTAAACCTACTCAAATGACCTAAACACCCTCAAATCCCAAATTTGGTCAAAATCCTCAAATTCATCCAAAATACCCAAACTTGTTCAAAAGTCATTTCAAATCTTTTGAAAATACCAAAGCTACCCAAAACCACCAAAAATTCCAAATTTACCAAAATACCCCCAAAATTGCCAAAATTACAAAAATACCCTTGGCACCCCAAACCTTCCCAAAGCATCCAAAATCACCCCAAATGTCTCCAAAACCCATTTTGACCCCTCAATTGGACCCATTTTGACTAATTTGACCATTTTTGACCAAAACCCCAAATTGCTTTTAAGAGCCAAATTTCCTCAAATTTACCTCAAATGTCCATCAAGTTGGTCCTAAT
>JXCR01132956.1:0-31609 GCA_002079205.1 Phalaenopsis hybrid cultivar
AACGTGCAATATCATTAATTACATAATGAATATATGTGTTGAGAAAGGGTGTACCTCCCCCTCTTCCTCAGCGCTCCAACTCTGACGATCACTCTCTGAAGCCAACAAGAGGGTACAGCTGCAGATAAGAAGACAGGTTAAGGCCGATTCCAGGTTTGGTGTTATTTATATTCACTACAGACTTTATTATGCTATCCCCCACCTCCCTACGATGCATGGAGCCTTCACATTGCGGCCCTTTCTCTCTCTCTCTCTCTCTCTCTCTCTCTCNGATAAGAAGCAGGTTAAAGGCATTCCAGGTATGGTGTTATTTATATTCACTACAGACTTTATTATGCTATCCCCCACCTCCCTACAATGCATGGAGACTTCACATTGCGGCCCTCTGTGTGTGTGTGTGTGTGTGTGTGTGTGTGTGTGTGGAAAATAATTCAGTTATAATTTTTTATTTGATGAAATTGGGCTGATTTCTTTAATTTAACAAAAATCTGTCTTTTTTAATGTTCAAGGCATCTTCCAGTCTGTTCGTTTAAGTATCCATTCAAAATGATAGAGGTTAATGCATTTTCATTTTGACTATATATATTCTTGTTGTTTTTTATTTTAGTAGAGTGAGCACTCAAATCAAATATATTTTGATCTCGGTCTGATTTGACTTGGATTGGCCCAATTTTGGTACTATTCGGTCCGTCTCGTCGAGCTGTTCATTTTGACAGTAAATTTGTTGCAACCCAAGTACTTGATGATTTTTTTGAACATTTCTGACTAAAAAAATTGTCTTGAAATTCGTGTCATTTATCGAGAGTCATATGAGATGATGAACATTTGGTGATGGCATATCAATATTAGAGTATTAAACTAATCTTGAAATAGATATAAATTTTNCTGGGGATACTCTATTGTATACTTTGTCACAACTTGTTGGCTGTTTTCCATTGATTCTTTAATGATTAAAAGTACCATTTGCTAGAAAAATCATGGCAGTAAAATAAGCCTTTTCTGTGTGCACTTGTATNTAATATAAATTATACCTATTGAAGAAAAAAATTTTATTGAAGGAAATTTAAATAGACATTTTGGTAGAGTGGTAGAAGATTTTAAAATGGTAGGTTGAATTTCAATATCTTCGTAAATTTGTGCTGGAGGAGGAATTCTAATATAGCGATGAAGACACCTTAGATGTGTGCCCTCAATTTGACCTGTTTTAGCATGTTATTGATTTTGTGGTAGACAAATTATCATGTTATGATTATATTATTTGTCGAGTAAATTCTTGTAAAGTTAAAGAACTTGAACCTATTCTGTTTGTAAAGTCAATCTTCTAAAGTAAGGCTCGGTTGGCCCTCACTAGCTTATATATATTTAATTTGATAAATTGGTCGTCTATCATTAGAGATGTTTATAGAATAATGTAATTTTTTTATATATATGGTCAAAATTTTTACTTGTTATAAATTCAATGAGATAATATAAAAATTTTATATCTTATTTCTATACAAAAAAAATGCATGCACATAATTACAAGAAAAAGTACACTAGATACTAGAGTCTTTAATCGAATAACTAAAAAAATGTGATGTTTGGCCCATATGAAATGATCCACTATGTAATTAAAAATTCATAGTTTTATTTTTTCTTCGACTAAAAGATGAGTTTATAAAATATTGTATTCAAGATTAATTTCTCTTAAATATAGTAAAGTTTGAAGTAATAGAGAGATAGTAACGAAAGTCATTAATGTTAGTTAGGTGATGAAAGTCGAACTATGATAGTTACGCAATAATAGCTAGACTATCTCGACAGATAATAGAGGCTAGACGACGATGACGGTTAGGTGTAGGCAGCCAAATTATGATGATCAAATAATGATAGTCGGATGATGTCTACAATGATCATTGGAGTTAGAAGTCATTCAAAAGCTGCATCAGGATTCATGTTTGATTGAAAGGATTTTCTCCTGACAAATAGTGTAATTGAATCTTGTTTCTTTTCTTTTCTTTGCTCTAGATGAATATTTTGTGTCTACTTCATGCATTGGGGGTCATCTTGCAATAATTTTTTATTTTATGATGTGTTTAAGCCCTCTTTCTAAATTGATGCAAATTCTTCTTGCCCCTCTTCAATTATTGAATTACAATTTCATAATTCTATGGTTTCTGTTAATGCTCCTTTTGCTCAATATCAATTCATAGACTTAAATCACAAAAGTTGTAGTACTCAATCACAAATNCGTTTAAGCCCTCTTTCTAAATTGATGCAAACTCTTCTTGCCCCTCTTCAGTTATTGAATTACACTTTCATAATTCTATGGTTTTTGTTAATGCTCCTTTTGCTCAATATCAATTCATAGACTTAAATCACAAAAGTTGTAGTACTCAATCACAAATGCTTGTGATAATAAATAAATAAATTATAGAAGGCAAGAAGATAAATACTTCTCCACAGCTGATTCGACATCTTCCTTCTTAATATTTTGTCCAATCCCTGTAGCGAAATCCATCTACAAATCCTCTTGCTGGGAAAATAAAAAATAAAATCACCAGTTGAGTAGTTCAAATATATCACCTGGGTGCTAGATTTTATAAATAAGAATCTTTCGGGGGCTGTGCATGTAATTATCCTTTTTTTTTTTAATTCAAGTTGGATTTAGTAAGGGGTACATTTGCATACATGCCACATAATTCTTATGTATGTATATATGTAGCATCTAAACCTTTATATNATATCACCTGGGCGCTAGATTTTATAAATAAGAATCTTTCGGGGGCTGTGCATGTAATTATCCCTTTTTTTTTTTTTTAATTCACGTTGGATTTTGTAAGGGGTACATTTGCATACATGCCACATAATTCTTATGTATGTATATATGTAGCATCTAAACCTTTATATTTGCAGACATGACACTGAAATTCTTAATGCCACATCAAAATTATTATTATTATTTACTTTTAAAAGTGAAATATATATTCACATGCATATATCCATGGTAAGAAAATATAACAAATATAAATATCAAATTTTAGATGTTTTATATGTAAATAGGAAAGAATTGTTTGGTATGTATGCAAAATTCTCTTCTTATGTTTTATATAGTAAACCTTGGGTGTTTGGCTGCAATAAGAATTTAATGTTCAGTAGTAGGATTTAGTAAATATGGATTCCTTAAATTCACCTCCTTGCTGAATTTAATGAATCCGGATTTAACATGAATTGAAGGTAAAGTTCGAATCTTAAATTCAAAATTTCATAACTGAATGAAACTAATAAATTCGACTAACAAATCTTGTTAATAGAGCACTACCAACTTATGATGATTAAAGTTTAAGTAGTCTTTTGCACGCAAATAATAAAGTTTGTTAAATTCTAATAAATCATTTGCAGCTTGTTTTTATATATTCATTAAATCTTGATCTAGAACTCAAAGATTTTTAAGCATGATCTAAGTGAAATTTTGGCTAAAATCAATTCAACATGTAAACAACTCAAAAGTTATTTTTAGCTTGATTTAAATGAAAATTTACTTAAAATATGTGTAAAAACAGCCCCCTTCAACAAAATTGTGAACAAACTTTATCAGATTGAAGAGAGAAATAAACAAATAATAAAAAAAAGAGTTTTATCGCAGAACAAACGAACGAAACTGAAATATATATATATATATATAACTGAAACAAAATAGTAGCACTGGTATTTATAGCAAAACGTGCAATATCATTAATTACATAATGAATATATGTGTTGAGAAAGGGTGTACCTCCCCCTCTTCCTCAGCGCTCCAACTCTGACGATCACTCTCTGAAGCCAACAAGAGGGTACAGCTGCAGATAAGAAGCAGGTTAAAGGCATTCCAGGTATGGTGTTATTTATATTCACTACAGACTTTATTATGCTATCCCCCACCTCCCTACAATGCATGGAGACTTCACATTGCGGCCCTCTGTGTGTGTGTGTGTGTGTGTGTGTGTGTGTGTGTGGAAAATAATTCAGTTATAATTTTTTATTTGATGAAATTGGGCTGATTTCTTTAATTTAACAAAAATCTGTCTTTTTTAATGTTCAAGGCATCTTCCAGTCTGTTCGTTTAAGTATCCATTCAAAATGATAGAGGTTAATGCATTTTCATTTTGACTATATATATTCTTGTTGTTTTTTATTTTAGTAGAGTGAGCACTCAAATCAAATATATTTTGATCTCGGTCTGATTTGACTTGGATTGGCCCAATTTTGGTACTATTCGGTCCGTCTCGTCGAGCTGTTCATTTTGACAGTAAATTTGTTGCAACCCAAGTACTTGATGATTTTTTTGAACATTTCTGACTAAAAAAATTGTCTTGAAATTCGTGTCATTTATCGAGAGTCATATGAGATGATGAACATTTGGTGATGGCATATCAATATTAGAGTATTAAACTAATCTTGAAATAGATATAAATTTTAAGATCAAAACGTCCATACCCATTTATTTCATTTTTTTCTTTTTGTATTTGATCCTTCTTTGGGATATGTTTATGTTCTTATTAAACTTTCTGTCTGTCTCTCTCACACAAAGTTATCTGAAGATGTGAGCATTCAATAATATGCCCAATCACCACTCCCCCCATCTTCATTGTCCATGTTTTCTCAAGCTTCAAGTTGCCTGTCTAGTGAGGATAAGATAATGACCCATCACAAGACTTTTCCTCACCCAAAGATCCCATGCTCGAATCACATCAACCCAAAACAAAATACTTCTCCATTCAATGCATTATTTTCCCTCTATTTCAAATTTGAGTCATTTGCATAAATACCCACCCAATTTCTATGTATTTACATATCTAAAATCTAAACATCATTTTTTTTTATATACCCCTCAAATCTTACACACCACTTCAAAATATCATTTTTCCTAGTCATGCATAAGTAAGAGGTCATGCAAAAGTTCAGGTGATAAATATGTAATACATAGGAATTGAATGGTATGGCATGTAAACTTCCATACATTTTTTTTGTATTACCCTATTAAAAAAAAATCATTTTCAGCATTAATAGTATTGAGGTCAATGTTTATCTGCATTTTCTATGCGCTAATGAACAGTGAAGCAAGTGGTTGGGGACCATATCCTTAAAGTTTCTATTAAAGGAAAATAAATAGTGACCCATCCCTTATAAGTATTAGTTGATGGTTGGGGGGACTTAAAAGAGTTAAATCATGGCCCCACCACTTAAAAGCATTTGTTGATAGGTCACACATGTCATTAATTTTCCCTAACAACTCAAAAATCAAGATTGGAGAAGGTATTTAAGGCTTGTAACTTCAATATATGCAATTAATTTATTTAATTTTAAAATAAAAATTTTAACTTCTGTCATGATTTACAATAATGGTATTAAGAGAAAGAGAAGGAAAAAATATTACAACTGGATGACATACATCTTGAATATGTGTGGATGGTATTATTAGAGGTGTTATTGGTAGTGTTGTGGTGTTATTCTGGTGAAATAACACACCTAAATACTACCACCGCCCATGAAATTATATCAGTACTTATGATGCAATATTTTCTCCATTAAAAGTGTGGTATAATTGAGCTTGTTAGGAGTTCTATTCAATTTACATATTATAATTTGTAAATTATATAAAAAAATTTGAGGGCGTTTTATGAATTAGGTATATATATGAATACTGAAATGTTTAATGGCCAACTATTATGGTATGTGGATCAGTATAAACATGTAGGACCTATATGGGGGTGCCTACAACATTTTTAATTGTTGCAGATACTACAAATATATTATCTCTTAAGAAAATGGACAAATTTAATCATAATTATTAGAGGCATTTACATCGATAACACATAATTCTTATATATTAATATATCTAACACCCAAATTTTAATAATTTTGTTCATAGCACTCAGATCTTTTACATCATATAAAAATCACTTTTTTTTAATTCTTAAATGTCAAATATACTTTTTATGTATAGATTTATAACATTAAAATGTTATAAATATACAAATTATACTGTCTAAAGAGTTGTAACAATGATGCCAAAAATTAACGACCCGTAGATTCTTTGAACTCGTCATCTTCAAACTAGCTGCCTTCACCCCCATACTGGTCTTTCCTTACGAGGCACCGCCCCTATCACCAACAATTTATAATTGTGATATATTTATATGTAGGACATTTACATATGTACCGCATACTGGCCTTTTTCTTTACGAGGCACCGCCCCTATCTCCAGCAATTTATAATTGTAATACATTTATATGTAGGGCATTTACATACATACCACCCAATTCCCATGCATTTGCACATTATCATGCATATCATCATGCATAGGTTAGGACATAAGAATGCAAATCTTTCTATTTATATAATTATATATGATCATACGTTCTTACAATATTAATTTAATTTGTAAAATATTATTAATATATTAATACTATAATAAATATTAATGTATAAATATATAAATAAAACTCATGTTAGAATTAACTTAAATTATTTGAACGACAATTAAAATAAAAATTTTTACATGAAATCATAATCATGAATATTTCATGCTGAAATTTTCAAATACACAACTTATAAATTTAGCACCCTACAAATTCAATTAAACAAAAAAAAAAAAAAAATGTAAAAGAAATTGCACCAAAAACATGAAATGGTACAGACAGTATTATAAAACATTTCAGAATGTATGAAAATGTTCATAGCAAAATGATGAAAAAACAGTCGCACACATACAAACATATTTTTCTTAATCTTACGCGCACAGGGTGGACTTCAAATGGCGATGAAGAGATCATCTTCAACAGCAATTCTGATTTCTCATTAATGTCCTCTCCATTAGTTTTATTCCTCATGATTCTGAAAGAGGCTTCCGGGCCAAAAAGAAGTACATGGGAGTGAAGATCTCCATCCTGGACAAATAAACCACACCATCCCTTGATCAGTAAGTAATTCAGTTCACAACATAATATATTATCAATCCAACTATTTTGAATTGATTTTATCAATTGTTATTCTTTATTCATTCTTATTATTGAGTGTTACATGACATATTAAATCCATATTGTAGCACTCTTTTGGCACACAACTTCTATCCTAAATTGTTAACCCTTCATGTGAGTATAATAAAATATTTTGAATTAATTTATTTCATTATCACATTTTCAATAGATGCTATCCTCATCATCCCTTTCTATATAATGATTTTTAATCCTTTCTAATTTTTCCAAATCCACCTTAACAATTTCATTTCATTTCAATCAAACCTTTTGCAGCCTTCTCTAAGAATGATAATTTTAGACTAACCTTCCGCCATCTACCAGACCTTCTGCAGCCTTCTCTAAGAATGACGAAACTCGCATACTTCCTGCTGGAGCAAGACGCAGAAATTCTAGCGTCTGAACCTAAAAAAGCCAAAAAAAAATAAAAACAAAACTGCCTTCAGAATAATATGAAAAAGGTGATTGTTGATGTTCTGCATTACCAGAAAAAAGAATATTCTCACCATTGTTCTTGTGATGAATCGTCCGAAAGCTGTCAAGCGGAAGCTGCTCAAGGAGAAATGTCTGGTATCCAATGGCAAATACCATGGTAAAGGCGAATCGAGCGAGAGATCCTTCTCCCAGATGATCTTCAATAATGTAAGTCATGGTTAATATTCGTAATAACCCCTATTTTCTTTGTTATTCTCAAGATTTTTACCTCAAATCCGGCTTGTTTTAAGGCATCAAGGCATTGATGTGCTGATCTTATGTCAGGAAGTCCATCACCAATCTCAATCTCTGCCTTTATCTTCTTATGACTTTCATTGCTGGGGTCATAATGTTCAGTCAAGCACCATTCATAAGCAGCAAAGCACTGCCCGGGCTTCAATACCCTGTATATCTCCTTGTAACATCCAAGCTAAACAAAAACAAGCAGAAGGATATACATACATACCACTTAATTCTTATGTATTTACATATATAACACTTAAAACTTCAATTTTTACATATATGCCACTCACCTATGCATAAATAGGTGTATTTCACTTTTTAAAACTTAAAATAGTGGTATTTTTTATGTGATGAGAAATATTTGGGTGGTATAAATGTAAAAAAGAAAAATAAATAAATAAAGGTTGTTAGACATGTAAATACATAAGAATTGGGCGGTATGCATGTAAATGGCCCAAAAAAAAAAACACAGAAAGTATCAGTCTCTATGCC
Source organism: Phalaenopsis hybrid cultivar (assembly GCA_002079205.1). Lineage (NCBI taxonomy): Eukaryota > Viridiplantae > Streptophyta > Magnoliopsida > Asparagales > Orchidaceae > Phalaenopsis > Phalaenopsis hybrid cultivar. The sequence goes on from JXCR01132956.1 coordinate 8,205, forward strand.
AGAATAAAACACGCTCAAAAGGATGGATTGGAGCAAAAGATTAAAAGCTTGGTGAAGAAGTACAGCATCAGGAGCATGACAGGTTGCTTCTATAGCATATATAGCATCAAAGGTATTGTCAGGAAAAGGCATTTTCATAAAATCAGCCTGCATTAAGAATGAAGACCTATTAAATCATAAAAATATATATATAAAAAATAAACAAATTACATAGAAGATAACAAAGATATCAGAAACATGCCAAAGATGGTGAAGCTTTCAGGCAGACATTAGTGAGACAACATGACATTAAAACAGACAGGCAGTTGCTTCACTGATCAATATAGGGGGANGTATTACCCTATTAAAAAAAAAACATTTTCAGCATTAATAGTATTGAGGTCAATGTTTATCTGCATTTTCTATGCGCTAATGAACAGTGAAGCAAGTGGTTGGGGACCATATCCTTAAAGTTTCTATTAAAGGAAAATAAATAGTGACCCATCTCTTATGAGTATTAGTTGATGGTTGGGGGGGACTTAAAAGAGTTAAATCATGGCCCCACCACTTAAAAGTATTTGTTGATAGGTCACACATGTCATTAATTTTCCCTAACNACTTAAAAGAGTTAAATCATGGCCCCACCACTTAAAAGCATTTGTTGATAGGTCACACATGTCATTAATTTTCCCTAACAACTCAAAAATCAAGATTGGAGAAGGTATTTAAGGCTTGTAACTTCAATATATGCAATTAATTTATTTAATTTTAAAATAAAAATTTTAACTTCTGTCATGATTTACAATAATGGTATTAAGAGAAAGAGAAGGAAAAAATATTACAACTGGATGACATACATCTTGAATATGTGTGGATGGTATTATTAGAGGTGTTATTGGTAGTGTTGTGGTGTTATTCTGGTGAAATAACACACCTAAATACTACCACCGCCCATGAAATTATATCAGTACTTATGATGCAATATTTTCTCCATTAAAAGTGTGGTATAATTGAGCTTGTTAGGAGTTCTATTCAATTTACATATTATAATTTGTAAATTATATAAAAAAATTTGAGGGCGTTTTATGAATTAGGTATATATATGAATACTGAAATGTTTAATGGCCAACTATTATGGTATGTGGATCAGTATAAACATGTAGGACCTATATGGGGGTGCCTACAACATTTTTAATTGTTGCAGATACTACAAATATATTATCTCTTAAGAAAATGGACAAATTTAATCATAATTATTAGAGGCATTTACATCGATAACACATAATTCTTATATATTAATATATCTAACACCCAAATTTTAATAATTTTGTTCATAGCACTCAGATCTTTTACATCATATAAAAATCACTTTTTTTTAATTCTTAAATGTCAAATATACTTTTTATGTATAGATTTATAACATTAAAATGTTATAAATATACAAATTATACTGTCTAAAGAGTTGTAACAATGATGCCAAAAATTAACGACCCGTAGATTCTTTGAACTCGTCATCTTCAAACTAGCTGCCTTCACCCCCATACTGGTCTTTCCTTACGAGGCACCGCCCCTATCACCAACAATTTATAATTGTGATATATTTATATGTAGGACATTTACATATGTACCGCATACTGGCCTTTTTCTTTACGAGGCACCGCCCCTATCTCCAGCAATTTATAATTGTAATACATTTATATGTAGGGCATTTACATACATACCACCCAATTCCCATGCATTTGCACATTATCATGCATATCATCATGCATAGGTTAGGACATAAGAATGCAAATCTTTCTATTTATATAATTATATATGATCATACGTTCTTACAATATTAATTTAATTTGTAAAATATTATTAATATATTAATACTATAATAAATATTAATGTATAAATATATAAATAAAACTCATGTTAGAATTAACTTAAATTATTTGAACGACAATTAAAATAAAAATTTTTACATGAAATCATAATCATGAATATTTCATGCTGAAATTTTCAAATACACAACTTATAAATTTAGCACCCTACAAATTCAATTAAACNGAAATAGTGGTATTTTTTATGTGATGGGAAATATTTGGGTGGTATAAATGTAAAAAAGAAAAATAAATAAATAAAGGTTGTTAGATATGTAAATACATAAGAATTGGGCGGTATGCATGTAAATGGCCCAAAGAAAAAACACAAAGTATCAGTCTCTATGCCAGAATAAAACACGCTCAAAAGGATAGATTGGAGCAAAAGATTAAAAGCTTAGTGAAGAAGTACAGCATCAGGAGCATGACAGGTTGCTTCGATAGCATATATAGCATCAAAGGTATTGTCAGGAAAAGGCATTTTCATAAAATCAGCCTGCATTAAGAATGAGGACCTATTAAATCATAAAAATATATATATAAAAAATCAAAAAATTACATAGAAGATAACAAAGATATCAGAAACATGCCAATGATGGTGAAGCTTACAGGCAGACATTAGTGAGACAACATGACATTAAAACAGACAGGCAGTTGCTTCACTGATCAATATAGGGGGAAAAAACAAAAAAATAAAATAAAAGGTTGAAGTGGACCTTCACGAAATTGCAAGAGCTGCTCAGCCCAGCAAGGCGGTTTAACTCCTGAAAAGTGATAAAAGAATATAAGTATCTGTCAATAGAAAATGAATAACCTCAAAACTTAAATAAGTTGCTGCGTTTAAACTTTTATTTTAAACAAAGCAAGATGTCAGCTGCAAAAACTACATTGATCAACAAGTAAATAAATATACTTACAGTGCCCCTGGCTATCTGGTATTCATTGTTGTTCAACCCAGTAATAGATGCTAAGCTGCAATTANGGAAAATGAATAACCTCAAAACTTAAATAAGTTGCTGCGGTTAAACTTTTATTTTAAACAAAGCAAGATGTCAGCTGCGAAAATTACATTGATCAACAAGTAAATAAACATACTTACAGTGCCCCTGGCTATCTGGTATTCATTGTTGTTCAACCCAGTAATAGATGCTAAGCTGCAATTAGTCCGAAAGTAAGATTCTTATCACCATAACCACTATTTCTTCTAATCAACAACACTTGTTAAAACAATTCTTATGTATTTACATATCTAACTTCTAAACTTTGATATTTAGATATCTAAACCTTTAGTGCCACAATCACATCAAAAAATATTCATAGGAATATGTTATTTTACTTGGAAAATTTAATATTAGTAATATTTTTTGTCATATTAAAAATCTATGTATGATATAAGTAAATATCGAAGTATAGGTGTTCAAGATAACACATAAAAATTACAAGAAGGTTGAGGAACTTATGAAGCTTAAATTTGTTATTTTACTCATAGGAATATGTTATTTTATTTGGAAAATTTAACATTAGTAATATTTTTGTCATATTAAAAATCTATGTATGATATAAGTAAATATCAAAGTATAGGTGTTCAAGATAACACATAANATTTAATATTTAGATGTCTAAACCTTTAGTGCCACAATCACATCAAAAAATATTCATAGAAATATGTTATTTTACTTGGAAAATTTAATATTAGTAATATTTTTTGTCATATTAAAAATCTATGTATGATATAAGTAAATATCAAAGTATAGGTGTTCAAGATAACACATAAAAATTACAAGAAAGTTGAGGAACTTATGAAGCTTAAATTTGTTATTTTACTCATAGGAATATGTTATTTTATTTGGAAAATTTAATATTAGGAATATTTTTTGTCATATAAAAAATCTATGTATGATATAAGTAAATATCAAAGTATAGGTGTTCAAGATAACACATAAAAATTACAAGAAAGTTGAGGAACTTATGAAACTTAAAAGGAAAAACACAGAAAAATGTATCACCTGAATCGAGATATTTCCCTCATAGGGCCACCAATTCCACATCCAACATCTAATACCTATATCAAAAAGTAAACGAAAAGTTTCATCAATAAACATAGTATTCAGAAATTCAAATAAATAATAGCATGCATGCATAATAGGTGTATGTAATACCTTCATTCCTCTTTTGAGACCTAATTGAAGGGCAAGAAAATGCTCATGGCGTTTGATGCTTTCCCTTAATGATTCACCTTTCCATCTTCACACACAAATAATTTAGCATAACTTTCGTCTTACAAAGATTGAGAATAAATTACATTTGTCCTTGAGTAATAAGAGTCATTTCACATAGGTTCATATGGTCTTAAAAATGTCTCATTCAGATTCCAGCAAGACTTCATAAATTTTTGGAAGATTTACTTGCATACCACTATATTCCTATGTATTTACCTATCTAACATCTAAAATTCAATTTTTACACATGTCCACCTTAAGTATGCTGGAAAAGGTGTATTTCACTTTTACAAGGTTAAAATGGTAGGGTATTTTTGTTGACTTGTGGAGCCTGATTGGAGTCAGCCACAGCAAGGGTGCCCAAGAGCCAAAAGGTAGAGTGGCGCCCCCTTGCTTGGGTTCCGAGCAGGTAGCACCCCTGCACCTGTGAGTGGCACAAGTAGGGTTGTCAAAATGGGTCGTCATTCGCAAATAGCTCTTGTTCGGCCCATTCGTGATGCCCAATAATTGAGCACAAACAAATTTTTAAACTTGAAATGTACACGAGCCGACCACGAACAAACATTTATTCAATTGTGTCCGCCTTGGCTCGAAAGAATTAAATAATAAATAATTATATTTATTTATATCTTTTTAATATTAATTTTTTAAATTTATTAAAAATGCTAAATTTTATTACATTTAAATTATAATTTAGTAGTATAATTATAAAAAAAAATATAAGTTTAGGTGTTGGATATGTAAATAAAAAAAAATTGGTCGGTGTGTATGTAACTGGGCCTAAAGGTTAAAGTCTCTTTTAAGTTCATTGGCCTGGCTACAGGGAGCTGGGAAAGGACCCACGTGCATTCCGTGGCGTGGCTTTTAACTTGATAAACCAAAATAATTTGGGAAGACAAGACCACGTGCATTCCATGGACGATGGCGTAATCTCACACTTTTGTCCCACATCAAGAAGGTGGAAGGGAAGGTGTGAAAAAAAGTTCAATTAAGCATATGAATTGCAAGCCGGTTAAGTAAACACAATTAATTTTTTAAATTTTAAAAATAATTAAATTATATTAAATAAGGTGTTTGAATTAAATTCGAGCTGAATATGAGCAAAATTCTAACAAATGGTTTTGAATTGAGTTGAACACAAAACATTTGTTCAAGAGTCATTTTGAACACGAACAGAAAAAATTTAAACGAGCCAAACACAAACAAACATTAAGCTCCCTCAAGCTCGACTCGTTTACACCCCTAGGTGCGGGTGAGCCGCGAGTTCTTTTGTCCCGTGTTCTGGAACAAAGTTGGCGACGCCCCAGCATTGGAGAGTGGTGGGGGCCGAAACAGAGTGAGCGACACCCCCACATTGGATAGTGGTGGGGGCACAACAAAGCCGTTCATCTCAAGTTACGAACTTAGGCCCTCGATTTGAAGTGATAGTATTGACGGTACTGTAATTTTCTTGCGTGAAGAACTCTCTCACAAGAAAGAACTCTAATGATGCTTTTGCATGAAGCAGTGAAGTGTCGAAGAAGGATTTTGGAGATTTCTCTTTTGTGATTGAGAGAGAAGGAACATCCCAAAGTTGTAAGTTCCAGAAGTAGAGTTGAACTAAGTGTTGTAAGATCCGTACATTTCTCTTGATTTTTTTATAGTAGAATTTTGGTGTAATGTGACTTTGTAGTTTTTTCCCATTATCGAGTTTTTTCCATATTAAATCTTGAATTTTTTTTGGGATTATCTTGTTGTGCATTTCTGTTTGATATAATTTCTTGAATCGGTGTGATACTTTTTTTTTAACAGTGTAGTTTTGATTGTAAATCAACCGAACCCCAAGTTTATCATCCCAACAAGTGGTATCAGAGCCGGGTTCTTTTTTAGGGTTCTTGTAATTGAGTGGGAGCAATGACTGACAAAATGATGTACAAAATAAAGAATTTCAATGGATCAAACTTTGCATTCTAAAAAATACAAGCGGAAGATTTATTATATCAAAAGAAATTGCATCAACCACTGAAAGTAATCACTAAAAAGCCCGAATCAATGACTTTGAAAAAATGGTAAGTGTTTTATCTAATAGCCCTAGGTTCGATCCAACATTCACTTTCTTCATTTATTGCTCTCAAGAAAGTGCACGAGAAAACTATAGTGGGTCTTATGGCGGCAATGACATTGATTTATGAGAAACCTTCAACCTCAAATAAGATTTTTTCTGACAAAGAGAGATTATTTAATATGAAGACAATGGAAGGTAGTTTGGTAGCCGAGTATTTTAATACTTTCAACACTATGACTAGTCAGTTAGATTTTGTGGGCATCAAAATTTGATGAAGAGGACAGGGCACTATTAATTAGATTTTTATTGTCAGATAGCTGGGGTGAATTGGTCATTGTAACTCATTAGGTAATATAAAATTGAACTTTGATGACATCATGGAGTTAGTATTGAATGAAGAAATTCGTAGAACATCAACAAGCAATGAATCTTTAAGTTTTGAATTGAATGTAAGAAATAGGGGAGGAATCTGGATAGGAATATAGGCATAGACAGATTCAAGTCGAGAGAGAAAAGTCCAGGTCAGGAAGAGGTGACGGAGGTGAATGTTGGAACTACGGGATTAAATATTATTTTAAGGATTATAAAGCTCCAAGGAAAGCTGATGGCAGATATCAAAACAAGAACCTCTCTGCAAATGTCTCCACAAGGGATATTCAAGGTGAGTCCCCGATTTTATCCCTAGTCAGTATTGAATCTTAACTAGTAGATTCAGGTGTCATGCCTGCCCCAACAAAGAGATGTTTAAAAATTGTACTCAGAATAATTTAGGGAATGTTTACATGGGAGATAACAAGGCCTGCAACGTTATAAAAATGATGATGTTGATATCAAGTTGTCAAATAGAACAGTTTGAAAACTCAGTGAAGTTAAACAAATTCCAAATCTAAAGAGAAATTTAATCTCGTGAACCAACTGGTTGGATCAAGATACATAACTACTTTCACAGTGTAGTTTTGATTGTAAATAAACCAAACTCCAAGTTTATCATCCCAACAAGTGGTATCAGAGCCGGGTTCTTTTCTAGGGTTCTTGTAATTGAGTGGGAGCAATGACTGACAAAATGATGTACAAAATAAAGAATTTCAATGGATCAAACTTTGCATTCTAAAAAATACAAGCGGAAGATTTATTATATCAAAAGAAATTGCATCAACCACTGAAAGTAATCACTAAAAAGCCTGAATCAATGACTTTGAAAGAATGGGAAGTGTTTTATCTAATAGCCCTAGGTTCGATCCAACATTCACTTTCTTCATTTGTTGCTCTCAAGAAAGTGCACGAGAAAACTATAGTGGGTCTTATGGCGGCAATGAGACCCACTATAGTTGCTCTCAAGAAACTGCACGAGAAAACTATAGTGGGTCTTATGGCGGCAATGACATTGATTTATGAGAAACCTTCAACCTCAAATAAGATTTTTTCTGACGAAGAGAGATTATTTAATATGAAGACAATGGAAGGTAGTTTGGTAGCCAAGTATTTTAATACTTTCAACACTATGACTAGTCAGTTAGATTTTGTGGGCATCAAAATTTGATGAAGAGGACAGGGCACTATTAATTAGATTTTTATTGTCAGATAGCTGAGGTGAATTGGTCACGGTTGTAACTCATCAGGAAATATAAAATTGAACTTCGATGACATCATGGAGTTAGTATTGAATGAAGAAATTCCTAGAACATCAGCAAGCAATGAATCTTTAAGTTTTGAATTGAATGTAAAAAATAGGGGAGGAATCTGGATAGGAATATAGGCATAGACAGATTCAAGTCGAGAGAGAAAAGTCCAGGTCAGGAAGAGGTGACGGAGGTGAATGTTGGAACTACAGGAATAAATATTATTTTAAGGATTATAAAGCTCCAAGGAAGGCTGATGGCGGAGATCAAAACAAGAACCTCTCTGCAAATGTCTCCACAAGGGAAATTCAAGGTGAGTCCCCGATTTTATCCTTAGTCAGTATTGAATCTTAACTAGTAGATTCAGGTGTCATGCATGCCCCAACAAAGAGATGTTTAAAAATTGCACTCAGAATAATTTAGGGAATGTTTACATGGGAGGTAACAAGGCCTGCAACGTTATAAAAATGATGATGTTGATATCAAGTTGTCAAATGAAACAGTCTGAAAACTCAGTGAAGTTAAACAAATTCCAAATCTAAAGAGAAAATTAATCTCGTGAGCCAACTGGTTGGATCAAGATACATAACTACTTACACAGGTGATTCATGAATGGTGACCAAAGGGAAATGATGATGGTTTGGATCAATTATAAAATTCATATGTCCAATGCTCTTTCATTTTTTATGACCAGATAAATTTGGGTACGAATTCTAGAATTATCATAATCAAAAGTTCATCAGTAGTAGAGATGTTATAATGAAATGAAGATGTATAAGATGTAAGCCAAATTCAGGATTGCCTGTCAGCTACGTCTAAAGAGTCTAAATAAACGAGATAGTAGATATTGGTGATCCGAACAATAAAGAAAGAAGAAGTGTTCAATCAGATGAAGCACAAAAAGTTTCTCAATCAACTGCTATTGAAATCAGGTCCACCAAAGTGACATGACTGGTACATAGGTATTCTCCTTATATTATTTGTTGCAAACAGATACTGATGAATCAGAGTGTTGTAAAGAGATCACTCATATTTTAGAATCTAAGGAGTGGGAGCTTGTCAAAGATGGTGAGACACAGCACTAAAATTAAATCTAACATGGGATTTGACGGTATTACCAGATGACAAAAGAGCATTACACAATAAGTGGGTCTATAGACTGAAAGAGTAGTTGATGGTGGCTGACTCTAGAAAAAAGACTTGTTGCGAAGAGATTTCAACAGGGAATGATTGAACCACACTGAAATCTTTTCTCTTGTAGTGAAGATGTCAACAATCTGAGTTGTGCTAAGCTTAGTAATAGTAAAAGATCAACATCTAGAGCAGAAGAATGTAAAGACAGCCTTCTTACATAAATATCTGGAAGAGGAACCATACATGGTGCAACCACATGGTTATGAGGTTCAAGGGAAAAAGGATTTGGCCTGCAGGTTGAAGAGGAGCCTCTATGGCTTCAACTAGGCCTTGAGATGGTGGTACAAAAAGTTTGGCTGGTTTACATCAGACGATGGGTGCATGAAGTGTTATGCAGACCACTCATATTACATTAAAAATTTTGGTAATTGTTATTTCTTATTCCTTTTGTATGTGGATGACACGTTGATTACAACAGCAAATATTAAGAAAATCAGGCACTTAAAGATCGATTATCAAAGAAATTTCAAATGAAATATTTAGGTTCAACCAAGAAAAACTTTGGAATGAGAATCATCAGGAACTGTAGTGCAGGTAAATTAAAGTTGTTTCAGGTAGAGCATGTTGAGAAGATCTTACATAGGTTTAACATGAGTAAAAAAAATACTAGTTTTACACCCCCTTTGGTAGTGACACTTCAAGCTCTCTAAGGAATTATTGCCCAAGTCTAAAGAAGAGTAAGCACAGATAAGGACAACCTTGCATGCTTCAATAATTGGAACTCTAATATATGTTATGATACATACGAGACCGAATATTACATATGTATTGGAAGTGAGCAGTGAGTACATGAGCAATCTCATAAAGTATCGATGGGAGGTGATAAAAAGGATTCTTACATATTTGAAGGTAACAGTCAGCAACAATGTGCTCTATAAGTATAAGGATCAGTCAACTGAGATTTATAAATTTAAATCTAACAGGAGATATAGATGGTAGAAGAAGTACAACAGAGTATGCCTTCACTTTGGGGAACATGATAGTGAGTTGGGTTTCGGAGTTGCAAAAGATTATTGCACATTCAACTACAGAAGTCAAATCCATTGCTATCACTAAAAGACTAGCAAGGAGATGGTTTGGCTGCAGAGTTTTATGACAGAACAGGGCAAGGAGCAGGGGATTAGAAAGCTTCAGAGTGATAGTATGAGTGTTGTTCATCTTGTAAAAAATGAAGTATTTCATGTCAGGAAGAAACATATTTAGCTGAGGCATTCATTTATCGATACTCTCCTAAAAGATGGGTAGTTATTCATGAAAATGATACATACAACTCAAAATCCTGCAGAAAGTTGACTACGGTGGTGACAATCGAGAAACAAAATTTATGTTTAATTTCAGCTGGAGTCCAAGAAGATTGAGATCGAAGGTAAGCCACACTACAGTACATGTCTATGAAGATGGTACAGATGAAAGCGAAATTAGAGCCAACCACAACAGGGGAGCCCGAGCGCCAGGGTAGAGTGGAGCCTCCGTGCCATGGGAGGCACACCTGTGCTTGGATCCCAAGCGAGGGGCACCCAGTGCCTGGAAGTAGCGTGGAAGCGTCATTGGTTCTTTTGTCCCGTGTCTCAAAACATAGCAGGCTGCAACCCGCGCCCATGAGTGGTTCGCCGCCAATTAAGAAACTTAAGCCCTCGATTCAAAGCAATGGTATGCAACGGTTCTATTGTATAAGGGGGGGTGGAAACGTGGAACCCGGGAAAAGAAATGAAGAGTCAGGCAGTTGAACAAAGGAAGATGAAAGGAGGGGTTTGGTAAATAAATGAAAGCGCAATTAGTTTCCAAGTGAGAGATTATTGAGTTGTGGAGCCAAATTAGAGCCAACCGCAACAGGGGAGCCTGGACGCCAGAGCAGAGTGGAGCCTCTGTGCCATGGGAGGCACGCCCGTGCTTGGATCAAAAGCGAGGGGCACCACAGTGCCTGGAAGTAGCGCAAAAGTGTCACTAGTTCTTTTGTCCTGCGTCTCAAAACATAGCAGGATGCAACCCCGCGCGCAGGAGTGGTTCGCCACCAATTAGAAGACTTAAGCCCTCGATTCGAAGCGATGGTATGCAACAGTTCTATTGTATAAGGGGGAGTGGAAACGAAGAATCCAGAAAAAGAAATGAAGAGTCGAGCAGTTGAATAGAGGAAGATGAAAGGAGGGGATAGGTAAATAAATGAAAGCGCAATCAGCTTCCAAGTAAGAGATTATTGAGTTGTGAAGCTACATTAGAGGCCACCGCAACAGGGGAACCCGGGCACCAAAGCAGAGTGGAGCCTCAGTACCATGGGAGGCACACCCGTGCTTGGATCCCGAGCGAGGGGCACCCAGTGCTTGGAAGTAGCGCAGAAGCGTCACTAGTTCTTTTGTCCCGTGTCTCAAAACATAGCAGGCTGCAACCCCACTCCCAGGAGTGGTTCGCTGTCAATTAGGAGACTTAAGCCCTCGATTTGAAGAGATGGTATGCAACAGTTCTATTGTATAAGAGGGAGTGGAAACGAAGAATCCGAGAAAAGAAATGAAGAGTCAGACAGTTGAATAGAGGAGGATGAAAGGAGGGGTTAGGTAAATAAATGAAAGTGGGAGATGAAGTTAAAGGGGTCAGAAAATGAAGAAGTAACGTCCGTGAAGGATGCAAAAACTTATAGGTGAGTCGGACGACTCATGTTTGGGATTCCTCGTAGTCCGAAGCAACGGATGACGATGTCATACCCTAGCCTACGAAGGAAGAAGAAGAGGAAATGAAGGAGTATCGCATAGGAGCAGAACGGATTGAGATTGTAACGGACAAAGGTGAGCAGGCAACGAGAGCTCGTGCGGGAAAGCATACTTGTGCGTCGTAATCGCTCGATCTCGATCAACCGACTCGAAGGAGAAGAAAGAGAAGAAGAAGGCGCGGCGACGTTTGTGCTTTCGTGAGGGAAGAAGTATTGTGTGGTTGCAGGGTAGGGCTCGATCGAAAAAAACAAAATAAAAAAAACTAAGCTTAAGGTTTTAATATTTCAATAAAGTTATTTAATAAAACATATATAAATATAAGTTATACACACACATTCTCTCTCTCTGATATATATATATATATATATATATATATATATATATATATATATATATTGTTGTGAAAATGACAAGAGGCTTTGCTAGGGTTTCGCCTCATGGCGAACTCGAGCGTCTCCCTTGATTCTCGCTTCGCTTGCTTCGTTCGCAATCGGGGAATAAGGGTTTCACGCTCTCCGTCGGCTTCACCTTTTCTATTGATTCCGTTCGTTTCGCCTTCAACTCTCCTCGTCCTTCGTCTGCAGCTGCGATTCGTTCGTTGTTGCGATGTAGGTCTTTGTCGCCCTCTCTGTCTGTTGCTGCGGCGACTGCTCGAACCGTCTGCAGATCACATAGGAGCTTTCCTCTGTCCCGCTCCTTGCTCCCTGTTCTGGATTCGTAATTTGCTCTCTATTTGCTTCACTGTTCTTAATGCCGCACTTCCATCTATTGGGGATGACTTCGGACATATCGTATGTTGCTGCCCTTACGGGTGTCCACACCTCTGGTACTCCTAATTTGTGTTCTTTCCCTCCTTCGTTTGAGTTGACGGAGGACATCAAGAAGCCTAGTAAGAAGAATGGAAAGTCTGTCATCTTTTTTACAAAAGCTGAATGTATACAACTTGCTTCCTCCTGTAGTTTGACTTTGGTCGAGAAATTTATGTATGACCATCCCAAAATGAAGCTCATTCGTAATGAATTTGAGCTTATGCACTTTGTTAGGGAGTGAAAAATTAGACTTTTAGATGTAAGACATATTTTTATTCAACTTAATAATTAAGAGGATTACACGCAATTATTTGCTAGAAGGGTAATCTGTATTGATAACAAAGTAATGAAAATTTTAAAATGGTCTGTGGATTTTGACCCACAGACGGAACCACCAATCATTTCAGTTTGGATTCGCCTCTTTTGTCTGAAATTTCATTATTTTACTCAAAAAGTATTACACTCTATTGCCTCGGCTTATAGTAAGTCACTCAAAACAGACATTCCTACTTTTAATTTTTCTTATCCACCTGAAACCAAAGTAATTGTTGAAAGAGACATCACTTCAACCACTTCTAACAAAATTTGATTGGGCACACAGCACCATGGATATTGGCAAAAGAAAGTGATTGAGTTTTTTTTTCGTATTGTTCGAACTGTAATATCTTCGACAACTACAGTTCTCAATGCCACCATCTGCACCCCCACCTCAAACCAAAAAAACAAAGTGCTCTGCCAGAGGCAATGAATCTCTCTCCTCCTGATCAGCTCCAAGTTACTGACACTATTGATCATCAAAATGATACCCCTGAAGACGTCACTATCCTCACAGACAATATGTCAATCATTCAGTCTCCACACAATGTTGTAGTTCCCCCATCTTTGGAACCTCCCCTATCGTGGGGGCGAGGGAGATTCTTCAGACCTCATCTGCCCTCTAACTTATCACTGCTATTACATGTGGCAATAATTCTACTGCTTCTCTACCGCCTCATCAGGTCGAGCAAGATGTTAATGTTACTCAGGCTCATGGGGATCATGATGCGCAACAACCTACACCTGTTTGGCCACCTTTGGACCAATCTATTGATCAGATGAGGAATGACAGGTTTGCACATCCTGGAGAAAGAAGAATGAAGACCTACTTGAGCTCAGGAATCTGATTGATGATACTTTGGTTACTTCGGGTAATGGTACGTACCTTACCAATCTGTTAGCCGACTCCCTTCCGAGAACTAAGAGACAGAGAAAGGATTTAAGTGGGACGTCCCTAGCGTTTTTGCGTCCGTTGGTGGTTTTTGATTTTTTATCTTTATGTATCTTTGTTTTATTTGAGATTTTGTGTGTTGTATTGTGTGAGTTGGGTCTTCTTTTAGGCTCACTCATACAAGTTATTTGTATATTTTCCTCTTTAATATGGTAGCACTTGGGCTTTTTCCATATATATATATATATATANAGCGTGCAAATTATGTCAATAGAAAATTAAAACTCAAGGTATATAATTTTAGTTTGGAGGGAAAGGGGGCAAAGTATGCGAGCTAGAGGAAAATGGACCAGCGCAAACTTCGGTAAGGAAAAGTTTAAGTAATGAATTCATTTAGGAACTCTTTATGAAGTAAAATAATGGAAATTTAATACTTAAATGATATAAATTTAATAGTTAATTATAACTGATTAAATTTTGTAATATGAATATGCATGTTTAAGCTTCCAATTTTATAAGAGTTAACGTAAAGGCAAATTCAAGCTCAAAATTAATTGATATAAAGGTGAGTACTCATATTCTTAAATTATAGCATTATTTTAATATCTCTCATAAACCAGTTCTATGGGTTGTTAAAGTTTGATTAATGCAATTGATTGTTCTATTATTAAATTTATCGGTCATTTCGATACAAATGCTTATTATCTCATAATATGAAATAATTAATTCATTATAGTTGAGTGTATGAAATTATGAAGGATATCATTTGCATAGATTGTTTACATGTGCATGACTCACTATGATGAGGTCAAACTTTGATGGTACTAGTGAGACAACACCAATGCACATGTGCATGTATATGAAAAAAGATATCGATATTAATGTATCTTAATTGACACAATTTTCATACGATGCTCATAAAAAGAGGAGGAAAAGAGAAGAGATGGGAGGAGAGAAAACAAAAAAAGGTGAAGGACAAAAAGTGGCCAAAGGTTGATTAATCCAGTCATTTTGCGTGGAGGAAGAAGGGCATTAGAAGAAAAAAGAAATTGGGGAGGGGGTTTAGTTGGGGGTATATGTGAGGAGAAGTCATAGGTCAATCAACTCTCCACCTCCATGATGGATTCAATTTATAAGAGAGAAAGACAGGGAGATGAGTGTTTGGCAACTGGTTAACCTAACAATATTCCCATCTTATCTTTTTGTATATGTGTTGAGTGGAAGATGAAATGGAGAAAATGGCTTATTGGTGCACCTATAAGCCATCAGCTACCCAATCTTTGGTTCAGTTAATGCAAACCAGAGAAAAGAGGGAAATATCCAAGAGGTACTAATCAGCAACCATCCCATCAACTACCTCATGATGAAGGACCTTGATGTGAAGATTGTAAAGTGCTAAATGAAATATGTTTTTCACATATGGGCCTATCTTAAATGATAACTCATCAATATCAATCCACACACACACACACACACACACACACACACACACACAGATATATATATGTGTGTGTCAGTTAGTGCAAACCAGAGAAAAGAGGGAAATATCCAAGAGGAACTAATCAGCAACCATCCCATCAACTACCTCATGATGAAGGACCTTGATGTAAAGATTGTAAAGTGCTAAATGAAATATGTTTTTCACATATGGACCTATCTTAAACGATAACTCATCAATATCAATCCACACATACACACACACACACACAGATATATGTGTGTGTGTGTGTGTGTGTGCGTGTGAGACTTTTGCCGCAATAGTTTGTCTAACCTGGCAGCAAAGTGGAAAGATTCACCCCAGCCAAATTCATAAAAGCTGGTTGCAAGATCATAGTATTTATTTACCTGAAATACATAAAAATCATTAATTCATATCATGATAAAGGCATCAAATAAATTTATAAAACATCAGCATGTACTTAAAGAAAGTATACTACAATAAAATGAAAATGTTCATGAAATATAGCAAACAAAATATTCTAAATTATTCTTGGATCAATATAAGAATGACAGCAGAAGAGTTTTCTAGTCTATAAACGTTCTAGTTTTCTAGTCACAAGTCATGCACTAAACTCTTCCTCTTTCATGAAATATTAAACATACTTTCATCTACCATAATTGTATAAATAGGAAAACAAGGAGACAGAAGAGTTTTCCCGATATGCACCCAAAGAAAATCATCCCCGATTGATTAAAGCCCAAAAACTTTCAGAAACAACAATAATAAAAGTGAGATGGACTTGATCATTTTAAAATATAACGAAGATACCAACTTGTTTTGGGCATTTGGTCAAACTATTGCCAATCACTTGAACAGGAGATCTAAATTCTATAACACAATTAGAATAGACAACTAAAAGTACATGTAAAGCTATAACACCAATTTCAAAATGGTGACGGTGTAATATATATCCAGCCAAAAGCCATTAAGTGAATAATCTAATTTCAAACCACCATTGGCTGAAACCAAAACACAAAAAAAAAATAATCCAAGGAGTTGAGTCTGACATGTTGATATAAGACACTAGTAACATTTTAGTCAAGGAAATAAAGCTACCAAGGAATTGTTGAGCAAAAGAATCTTTGGTGTAAATGAAAGAAGTGGAATAAGAACTCATTATAAAGAAAAAGCACAAGGCAGCTCATCACAATACATGGAACTCTGAAAACAATACACCGTGAATGAAAAAATACGAAAATTATAAGACAAAACTTCCAAAGAATGATGAATGGTAAGACCAATTGAGGGCTTACCGATGTATAAAAAGATGAGGATAAATAGCAGATCCTACAATGATGGCAACTCCAAAAATTTAGAGGTAGAAGCAAGAATCAGAATTATAAAGAAAACTACTATTTCATTTGATTACTGATACCCCAATAAACCCCACTAGAGTATTTATAGAAATAGAAGGGCTCTAAAGGACACATTCATTACATATTAATTATCTAATAACCAATAATTATGTACTACCATGACCTACAAGGCCCCTTTATTACAATTGTCTAATAGCCAAATCTAATAACATATATTACAATTGTTAACCCTAGAACTTTGCAACCCTTCAAACCTGACCTCACCTTCAAGATCGAGTGAGACAAAAGTCAAAGAATGGTGAGACCTAGGCAGAAACTAAAAATGAAAGGTCAAGCAAGATCTGTGAAGGCGATCGTTGAGGAACTGGCAATTGGAAAAACAGTGATGAAAATCGCAGCATATTTGAAATGGAGGATGCATAATTGGAAGATGAAAGGATATCGAGCATTAGACTTGGATGTATAGGTGGACCTAGTTTAGGAAAGGAAGTCATGACAGAACGATCCAGGAGTGAGGCTAGAAGTAACAATGGATCTGAGAATGATGTTTGGGGAGATGTAATGGCGAACCGATTGATCTAGAAACGTCAAAAGAGGTCGTTGTTAGTGGATTTTGATATAGATTCACTAAAGGACTATCGACAATGGTATCTAGATTGTTTTTGGTATTTGGGTGAAATAAATGTCACATTTGGGGTGATCAGGTGGAAGCATAGAAGGAGATCCTGGATGAATGTGGGAGTTCGTTACTAGTGAAGATGTCATGGACCACTTGAAGGGAGGTTCAAAAAAAGATCTATTGATACGATAGTGTTGACATTGTCAAAATACAGGGATGAAGGTGGGAAAATGGCAAATTCAAGAATGTAGGTACCTTCAGAAATTGGGAGGGGAAGAAAAAAGAACCATAACATAAAGAAAAAAGCTATTTCATTTCGTTCATTGATACCTTAACACTTTTTTATGGATAGTATTTATAGATATGCAAGGACTTCTAAGGAAACATTCACCACCTATTAACTACCTAATAAACATTATTTACCCATGAACTAACTTGACACACAATAACAATTAATCCAATTCTAAACTACCCAATAAAATTATTAACCGTCTTAATGAATAAAAAATCTTGACAAAAATGAAAACTCGCCTAGAATGTGTAGTTATTTTATAATTATAAATGAAAGTGTCTGGTACTAAAAAGTAGTAGTATTTATAGGATATTATAAACTAATATTTAAGAGTGCAATGTTAAGCACAAGATTTATGAACGTTTGAAGTGATAAAATATTAAAACAAAAATATATTACAAAATTCTCCTCTATAACTACACATATCAAACCCCTGTCATGACATCTTTATGATCATCATTTGACTCAACCACATCATTAAGGATCAGAATTAGTAATCCTTTTTTCATTCATATCTATCATGGAATGTGATAATATTCGTACAAGTAGACTAGTTGGAGCTAATGCATACTCAAAACACAAAATGTGCACCATTCAGATATCAAAATATAGCCTATAAGTAGCTCTAGTGTAGCCTATAACTAGTGTTCATAATGAAATACAAGTAAACTAGAAAACAAAAGCTCGAGTAAAACAAGAGGATAAGATTGAATTACTTGCCATATCACTGTAGTTAGTCTTCCTTGTTTCATCATCACCTCTAGTTTGGAGATGATACTTCTCATACCTGGAGCAATAAACAAAGTAAAGCATCATGACAAGGTAGAAAAAACAAGTAATAGTCTTGGATCTTAAGATGTGTTAGATATTTTGTAGTTGGAAAGTAATATCAATAACAGGTAAGAAAGGATATAATAAAAAGTAAAACACCATTGGAGAAATAATTCTACTATTCATAATGAATCAAAAGATTCAACAACCACTGCAACAGAAGGAAGATGGTAAAATTGTTGGAGAATTCTTCTCCAATTTGTCTCTCTAACGAAGCCTTCTTGTATTTAGACATTTAAAAATTGTAGTTTTTCTTTCAACAAATTCTACAAAATACCAACAGCATGCTACATTAGATAAGAATTGAATGCAAAATGCAAGAGAAAACAAGCCAGAATTTTCTAATTCAAGAAAATAAAATACAGAGCCCTAAAGTTGTAATAAGAATATACAGCCCTATAAAAAAGGGGGGAATAAATTCAAGCAAGTTAAAAAAATGCAATCCAAAAACCTACATTCCAGTTGAATTGAAGCTAGCAGATAAATTCTTTCATAAACTACACAATCTATTCTGGTGGAATAAACATCACTTCTAAGCGACTTGTCTACAAGTGCCAAGCTAAGATTTAATCCCCAATAGAACTAAAAGATTTTTCTCTGTTCATCTATGCCCAGCCTTCACATTCTTCACTTCTCTCTTCTCCAAAAACTTTGTAACTTTTCTCAGCATTTCAAGTTATCATCCATGATGCAAGTATAATTATATATTAGCATTGTGGTTCCTCATGAAAATAGCCGCAACTTCTTTTCAAGGTCTCCGGCAATCATGAACTCACTATTATGGGGGAATGAACCTACCCTCATCATTGTATCTATCAAATCATACACTCAATATAGAGGTATGATAGATCATGTATCTATGAATCCCTCTTTCTTAAGACATTTTAAAGTCCCCTTCTTCAAGGGCTTCACTAGCACATTTATTCATCTTCATCTATGAATATTATGGGTTTGTTTAAGGCGACAGCAGCAGTTTTTTTCAAAGATGTTATAAAATTACTATGAAGAAAATAACTTTTTGAAAGTTGTTGTTGGTATTATAAAATTTATTTTTTTTAAAAAAAATCAAATAACAACTTTCTCAGAGCTGTCACACTTTAACAGATCTAATTCTCAAAAGCAGCATTCCACCATAAAAATTTCTTAAAAATAGCAACAAAAAAGTAGTCAAACGAAGGTGTGGCAACATACTAGAAAGTAAAGCTGTGATAAATTTGTCACAAACAGCACTAAATCTACTATAAAGTTCAATGACAAGTATTCCTTCTCATTTTAAAAAGCTAAAATTGATTTATTAGAAAATGCAAAGTTATGAGGCCTAATTAATCCCTTACAAATAAATGTCTCAAGCAAAGACAATACCTAAAAATTATAGTATTTATAAGTTAATTCATTAAGAGCATCTTGAGAATTTCACATATAATTTTGGTTTTCCCAATTTTTTTATCAAAAATGGGGTGTCATTAGTAGAAATTTCTTATTTTTAGAATATTAGAAAAATACAAAGAGAAAAAAGCTGAGAATTTCATTTATAAAGCTTCATCATCATCACATTGAAATTATAATGACAAAAAATAAAGTAGTTACTAATTGGGTGAACCAATATAAAAATTCTAGGTTTGTTTTTCTGTGTTTTATTTTCTTACACTTATTTGCACTTAAAGAATTTAATCAAATCACAAACATACTCTAAATAGAAAATATATTTAAGTTTGAATTAGTTGAGAAGTTCACCACAAGCTATCCTTACTTGTCAAGGGATCCACTAGTTCTTTCATGTTTTGAGATTCTCTGGTTTGCTTTCATTGGATTACTTACTTTCAAGCATATCTTGAATGGAGTCTATAAATAATAAGACTATTTGGGTTCTTTGATCATATATTTTATTTTGTATTTATTTCCGCGTGAATCCATAAATGAACATGTTGGGTTTAATCCTAAATAATAACCTCCCAATGTGCATGTTTAGATATTCTTCCCTCACTTTCCCATTCAGTGCATAGATCATGTTATTCTATATTCATTTGATTCAAGCCTTGGTAGACCAATTAAGTTGGACGCTACCATACCTATGCTCTCCAGGTCATCTATTTGTGAGAGCGTTGGTTGGGATTGATATATAAACATCTTTGCTAAAGAGATGTGAATTAACGTGGAAGAAAATGAATAATGACAAAAATTTTGTTTAAGAATATGTTTGATTAAAGTACGAGATGTTGGACATAATGTACATGTTTGGATATCCTTCCCTCACTTGCTAATTCACAGCAGAGGCCATGTTGCTACTTATTTTTCTAGTTAAGACTTTCATAAACCATTTCTGAAGAATGCTATTATAGCCAAGCTCTCTATGTTGTCTACTGCAGGAGGGATAACTTGTAAATATCAAACATCTTTTGCTAGAGATAAATGTGGATTAACGAAGAATAAGATGAATATTGGCAAGAATTGTGTTCACTTTAAAGATATCCATGATCAATGTATTAGTTGTTCTATGCATGGAAAAAATCACATTATCGTGCACCTTGACCTCATGAAGTTTTCCAGTGTAGCTATGGAAATTTAACCAACTGATAAAAAACCATGAGCTGATTATGTCGCCTAATGACCTTTTTCACGCACCTGAAAATAAAAGGAGTGGCTCTATCAACTTTTCCCTAGATGAAATCCGACATATTCCTACTAACCACCATTTAGAAATCATTGTTAGTGCTATGGTTTGTGATGTCCTTTTTTACGTTAATAATTCCATCAAGGAGAACCCTTTAAGAAAATCAATAATTAGGATTCACTCTCCAGTCAAATGATTTTGTCTCTATAGATAAATTTTTTTTTATACAAATAGCCATGTTATGAGAAAGTAGATTGTGAATACTCGTGCCCCTTCTTTCTTTTTTTTAGAAGGAATTACTATCATATCATACAATTTGTATATATTCATATATATCTAACATCTAAATTTAAGTATTTGCTTAGCTAGCACTTTTGTATCACAATTATATTAAAACATATGCATAAAAAGGAATGTTTACTTTAGAAAATGTAGTAGTAGGGGTATTTTTAGTATGATGTAGATATGGGTATTATATAAGTAAAGATTAAAATTTAGGTGTAGATACATATTTACACAAAATTTATGTGGTATGCATGTAAATTCCCATTTCTAAAGTATAATACTATAACTAGATAATGAAATGACTAGATTGGGAACAATTCTAAAAAATGCTAGGTTAAGGTGAAGTAGAGAACCAAACACATAAATTATTATAATATATGGACTAAGCAGAAAACATCCATCTAATAGGTGAAGATAATATTACCAGCTCTCAATTATGACAAGAAGAGGTGCTAGCTCAATTAGAGAATGATGATAATTTTTTTTGTCAACGTGGGTTTCAATAGAAGGTGATAATTTTTGTGAGACCTTGAGAATGATGATAATTTTTTTTGTTATTTCTACCCCTTTGAAAAAAGAGGATATTGAATATTTTATCGACATGGGTTTCAATAAAAGGTGAACTAACATATGACTCAAAAAAGATACTCAAAATCAATGGCGTCAACATCCTTATTTGTAGGAGCAAGAAGAGGTGCTAGCTGAACTAGAGGATATGCAATATTATACAAAAGAGCAAATAAGCTTAAAATACTCTTCTCAAGACTAAGTGCAACAAAAAGAGGTTTGATGACTATAAGTCCATAAATCCATCAAAAGAGTTTACCAGATTTTGAGTGCACGCATGCAATAAAGAGAGTTGAGTAGCATCCAAGAAGATTGAATGGAGTTCTAGAAGACGATTCCTAAAACCCACCGCACTCCTATCCGGTCGCACCATCAATGTGCTCCCGAACATCGCAGATTTCGGCTGCGAGACCCAACACGGGCAAGACTACTGCTTGTAACTCTCCCCTGTCGTATGCGCTGCCCCAGCTGAAGACATCCCACGTCGGCGACGACCAATCGAAATAGGGTTTGCAGAATAGCTCTTTTCTTCCATTCAATTCACACACAAAGGAGTTCTTCCTTCCGATCGACTCTCCCAATATCACGCAAAGGAGCTCCTCTTTTAGTAGTTTCAAATTGCAAGCAAGAAGCTTCATCAAAATCCGTGATTTCCTAGCCGCTGATAGCCAAGTCTTGTGGCCTCTCTCCTCACACAGGTGGGGAAAACCCAAACTCACGTTAATTTTGGAAGGGCTCTATTCCCCCTCCAAAAGCAACTCAATCTTTTAAAAATGCCCTAGTTGATCGATCTTTAGATTTGGGATCACTGAACCTTCGTTTCTCTACACTTCACGGTAAGTCGCATTGATCATTTATGATAATACTGTGGATGCCCTTGCCTCCCCCGTTGCCTTCACTCTTGTTGGTAAGTTCTAATTCTGACGCTCGCCCATAAGCAAATCACGTAAGTATTTTCCCACTTGAAATTTTCTGGCAACTTTTCTATTGGGCTTCTTGATACTAGACATATCTCTATAAAGCTTGAAAATGATATGGATTATGATCGCATCTCTGCTAGAAGACCTTACTAGGTTGTTAACTGTCAAATGGGTTTGCTTAAATGGACTCCTTTGACATTAGGGAAGAACCCCCAATTGTTCTTGAGTGGGTTTCTTTTCCCTGCCAAGGCTTTATCAATTAATCATCAAGTACTTCATGTGTCGGTTCCCGCTTTGGTTGACCGCTACACACTGACCAGGCTACACCCGTGTTATCGAGATCTTCGGTGGCTCGGGTTCTGGTAGAAATTGATATCTCAAAACCTTTTCCTGAGGTTATTTCCAAATAGTTTTGTATGAAAATATTCCTCTTTTTTGCCCTCACTGCAAGATTTATGGACATGCGGATGGTGAATGTTTCATCCTCCACCCTAACTTAAGACAACAACCAACAAAAGTTCAAGAGGGTCGTCGTCAAGTTTCTATGGATGCAACCTCAGAACTAAATGTTGCTCCCATGGATAAGGATGAACATCAAAATAACACTTTAATGGAAAATCCTAACCCTCAACCCCATGCCAACTTTACTTTCTGCAATGAGGCAATCCCAAATTGCGTTGCACGAATTATCCTTCTTAACCCTGTTAGTAATGTGCCTTTGGTTTCTTCTTCGGGAAATAATTCTAGTGAATCCTTTGTTAAAGATTCGATCCAACCCAATGATATGGAGGAGTTGGCCCTCCCAGGTAATGATGTTTATAATCT
>JXCR01132956.1:31755-58937 GCA_002079205.1 Phalaenopsis hybrid cultivar
GGGGGGGGGGGGGGGGGGGGAGGCTTCCTCTATTGCAACATCACCTTTGGAATATTTTCCCTCCGCTCGTATTACTATCCCTTCTAGTGTTGATGATGGATTTCATACATTTACTAGAAGGAAAATGATGAATTAGAAAATGCCTTAGCATTACCTCACATTATTACAAGATATGACTCTCTAACTCCATCAACAAATTTAATTAATGATTTCTTGTCGCTATTGGAACATCAGTTGTATTTGAGCTACTACTTCCAGAACTAGACTTGA
This sequence comes from Phalaenopsis hybrid cultivar, assembly GCA_002079205.1. Taxonomy (NCBI): domain Eukaryota; kingdom Viridiplantae; phylum Streptophyta; class Magnoliopsida; order Asparagales; family Orchidaceae; genus Phalaenopsis; species Phalaenopsis hybrid cultivar. Next base: position 32,026 of record JXCR01132956.1, read on the forward strand.
AAATCTTTATAGAATTTACGATCTTCCTATATTGCTATTGTCGAACCTATGGTTAATGCCAATAAATTAATTCAATTTCTAGGCGGTTGGGATTCCAAAAGGCTTCTCCAAATCTTCTAACAAGTTGTGGATCTTGTTTCTATTCTCGTGGACCATAAACAAGTGGTTCATACAAACTGAATATATTTATTACTAATGTTTATTGGTCATTTATTTATGCTAGGTGTGCCAGATCTAACAGAGCGCAATTATGGCAAAATCTTGAACACATTGTTGAAGGTATTGAGGTAGGGGTGACATTAATCGTGTCACTACGACCAATGATCATTGTGGAGGTGCGGCTCTCTCTCCAAAATCAATGGAAGAATTCAATGATACTATAATGGAATGTAAACTTACTGATATTAGCTTTATTGGCTCGTTTTTTACTTGGACTAATAAGAGATTACAGCAATAACTTGATATTATTTTATTTAATAATCAATGACTTAATACTTTCTCTTTCACCTCTGTGGAACACCTTAGTTGGACTTTATCGGGTCATGCTTCTTTACTTTTATCCATCAAAAATCCTAACAACCAATCTCCGAGCACTTCCGTTTTCAAAACATGTGGATGGAACACGACTCTTTTTTTCAAACAATTTCAGAGAACTGGAATGCTCCTATTCACCCTGATAATAATATTCATGATTCAAATCAGTTATGTCCAAGTTTAAGGGGATGAAACAAGTATTGAACTAAGTATTGAACTAGTAGAATAAAAAGCATTTTAAAAACTTATTCGCCAACATTCGTGCTGCTGAAGATGAGGTATATAAACTTGGGCAATCTGAATCTGCTGAAATGAGTTATAAGATCTAAAAAAAACTACTAATGCCCAAGTAAAACTTTATAAACTTCAACATTGTGAGATTTATTGGAAACAAAAGGCTTGTTGTAAATTCCTTAAAGAAAGTGACAAAAACAAAAATACTTTCATTCCTTAGTTAACAAAAATAAAACTAAAAATTGTATCATCAGAATCAAATGTGGAGATCTTATCTTATCTGAAGAACACCAAATTGTTAGCTCTGGTGTTAAAAATTTCTCTCAACATTTTAAAGATAATAACCAATTCTCTATTCCAGTTAAACCTCTTGATAATTTCCAATTAAACAAATTGCCTAATATGGAAGAAATATCTATGTGATGGATATGAATTCAGACACTATTGTTAGTCGTGATAGTTTTACTACATTTTTTCAGAAATGTTGGCATATTGTTAAAAATGATATTGCATTTTTTTTCAGAAATGTTGGCATATTGTTAAAAATGATATTGCTGAGCCTATTGTTGAATTCTTTCAAAAGAATCCGCTTCCTAAATTCTTTACCAACACCTCACTTGTATTAATTCCTAAAATCCTAAACCCGTCACAAAGGGAGCATTTTCGGCCTATTAGCTTATGTAACTTCTTTAATAAATTGCCTTCTAAAATCCTAACTAGTCAGTTATCTCTTGTGCTTCCTAAAATAATATCCCCGCAACCAATCTAAATTCGTGAAAGCTCATTTGATTGTGGACAATATCCTCCTTGCTCAGGAGTTGGCTCATGATCTTAATGTTAAAGCATGTGGCTACAAGATCATTCTTAAGCTTGACATTACTAAGGCTTATGATAACTTAAAGTGGGCTTTCTTGTATCAAATCCTTCAATTTGGATTCAATGAGGATTGTATTTAAGTTAATCTTCAAATCTATTGACAATTGTTGGCTTTATATAATTATTAAGTAGATCGCATGGCTATTTCAAAATAGACAAAGGGCTGAGACAAGAAGATCCCATTTCTCCTACTCTCTTTATCATTGTTGTTGAATACCTATCTAGAAGTCTTAATAACCTATTTGTGAATTATAAGTCTTATCACTACAAATTGAAGCGTAGTTCCATTATTTCTCATTTGAGCTTTGCTAATGATTTCATCATTTTTTGGAATGGCTAAATTAAATTGATTAAACTTATTAAGAAGGTTCTTACTGAATTTGAAGATGGCAGTGGCGTTCTAATTAATCCTAACAAGAGTTGTTATATTCCTGCTAGAACTTCTAAATAGAAAAATATGGATTATATCAAAAGAATCCTTAATTTTCCTTTTAAAAATCTCCATATCAAGTATCATGGTGTTCCTCTCAATAAAGGGAACATAAGGAACTTTTTGTTTGATGCATCATTACGTTTATCAGAAAAAAAACTTGCTAGTTGGGAATTTCACCCGCTTTTTATGGGGGGAAGACCTACTTTGATTAGAAGTGTTTTTTTGCTCTCCGTCAATTTATATTTTTCAATCTTTAAACCCCTCTAAGGGTATTCGCACAAACTCGATACTATTATAAATTAATTATTTTGGGGATCGACTGAGCTTAATCATGCATTCCTTTGGTCCTCTTGGGAGAAGCTTTGCTTCCCCATCATTGAAGGCGGATTGGGTTGTAAATCCTTTCGTTTGGCCAGTGCATTTTCCATTAAGCTCTGGTGGACAATGTGTATGGGCAAAAGCCTTCAAGGCAAATTCATTATTCAGAAGTGCTGCCAAGGGAATCATCCTGCTCTTGGATATTACAAAAAGGGGAATTCTCTTATTTGAAGGCACTTGTGCCTCATCAAATGGACCGTTGTAGCTTTAATAGTCAGTGGTCTGGGTTGTGAGAATACTTATTTCTGGAAAACAACTGACTTGGTATAGAATATTTGGACACTCTCATCAATTCTCACTCGACATCCTCTCTAGAAGTTTATCACGTTATTTCCAATGGCAAGTGAAATATCCCCCTTCTGGTTGATATCTTACCTTCTGCTATCCTTCAGCTCGTGCTTCAAACTAAATTTTATTTAGACTCGCCTGATAAAATGATTTTCACCTTCTCGCCCAATGGCTCCTTTTCTGTAAAGGAAGCTTGGGATTTATAAAGATTAAAAAGAATCCTTCTCCACTCTTTAAGTTTTTCTAGGAAAGAGCCATTTCTAATTCGCAATCCATTTTGACTTGGAAAATCCTCCACTGGTTCCTACTGATGGATTTTAATCTTCAAAATAAAAGTATTATCCTTGTGTCCAAATGCCAGTCTTGCTCTCAATATGAATCCATTAATCACCTTTTTGACAATGGAGTTACTGAGTGAAAACTCTGGCGCTGGATGGATGAGATCCTTCATAAAAATATTTTTAATCCCCAACCATAAAGAAATTAACTTTGAAATGGCTAGATGTTTCCCTTCTTCATCCAACAATCATATTGAGAGCATTTTGATTTCTCTTCTTCTATGGTTTGTTTGGAAGGCAAGAAATTCTTCCAAACATACAAAATCAAAATGAATCCTGTTGTTATTATAACAATATCATTAATAGAATTCAACTCCTTCAACTTGGTTGGTTGAAGTAGAGGAATGCTTCGAGTCTATCGTGTGATAGAAAAGTACCGCTTAAATTGAAAGAAAAATTTTAGAAGAACGTGGTGAGACCTGCAATTCTCTATGGCGCAAAATGTTGGTCTGAAAAGATAAGCATAAAACAAAATTAATTGTTGATGAGATGAGAACACAGGTGGATGAGTAGCTTGACACTCGGAGACAAAATGAGAAATGAATATATTTGTGATAGGGTTGGTAGCTCCGGTGGCAGATAAGATTAGAGAGAGTCGTCTTAGATGGTTCGGTCGCATTAATCACCGACCATCTAATGATTTGGTAAGGAGAGTAGATGTTTTAGCTTTGACTAATGTTATGAAAGGCAGAGGTAGACCTAAAAAGCCTTGGGCATATTGCATAAAAAATGATCGTAATCTATTAGAATTAAATGAAAATATGACACTCAATAGAACGCAATGAATAAAAAAGATTCATGTAACCAACCCCACTTAGTGGGATAAAGGCTTGTTCTTGTTGTAAATGTGAATTGTTTTAAAGGATCTAAAATTGTGGCTCCTTCACTTGGTATTTTTATAATAATCACTATGAATCTTTAACTTTCATTATAACTCGGTGCAAGCCAACTTAAAGCTGGATAAAGTCTAATATGGATGGATCTACAGTAATCAGAATGTTGGGTTTGGTGGTCTCATGAGGGATCATATGGGTAACATTCTTATTGCCTTTGCAAGGCCTATGAAAGATATATCAACAATCCATGCCGAAATCTTTGCTTTTAAATACAGTTTCGAGCTCGTTATCTATTTTGAGTTAAATAACATCTGGTTTGAACTTGATGTACAATTTAAAATTGACCTGATTATCGGTAATGGAGAAGATAAAAAATATGATCTCAACTTATTCAATCTAATTCATGATATACATAGTATGCTCAAAAAGATTAATTATAAAATATCTCATATTTACCGTGAAGGGAATGCTTGTGCGGATTGGTTGGTTAAATCCGGATCCAAAATGACATCCACTAATATTTTGTCCTCTAATGAAATTCACAAAGCATTAAAAAATCTCATCATTATGGAAAAAATTGTGCTTCCTTATATCATAATTCATTAACTTTCTTTTACTTATGTCGTGTTGTTGGTTTTTTCTCCTTGGCGGAATATTGGTTTGCTTGACCATGTTGGATGGTCTGACTTGTTCTCCTTTTTCAGAGCTCTGCTTAAATAATGTGATTGGGGCTTCCATCCCTAGCACCTAATATTTTAGCTCTACTTTTCATAATATAAAGATGCACTGTACCAATCAAATTTGAATAACTATTGTGTTTTACCACCACGATAAATATGTGTGCCATCTTTCAAGTATTACTTATTCGTGGCACTTTTTTGATTTTGTATGACCATGTGGTAATTTATCTTATGTTGGGCTATAGGATTCATGAGCATATTATCTCTATCAATTGGTGGATGGTATATCTTAGTGTTTTTAAATATATTCCACCGTATTTGATGCCCACAATAGTAAAGTTCTTGGTATAAAGCTTTTTCATGATTGCCTCTCCTTATGTGATGCCCAAAATAACTTCTATTTTGCTGATAAGCCGTTAAAACAAATTTATGATTCTTTGGTTCCTTTGTTTTTCCCTTTCTCTTTGATGTTTTGCTAACCATTTCGATTAAGTGTTATGTAGGATGGTCCACTTATGTTATGTGCAAGTTGATTTTTTGCTTGTTTTCTGGTTGGTCTTTTCAAGTTGGGTTCTCCTTGCTTCTGCTTACCGTCTTGGGAGCTTGGTGATGACTCTCTTGCTATGTTTGGCTTGGACTTATGGATGTTCTTTTATTCGGATCAATCTCTTATGTCACTGTGCCATTATTGTCTCCATTATTTTTCTCCCGTAAGCGTGGTTTGTTCTTTTGCTTTTTGTGTGTGTTGTCCCAATCGGTGACGGTTCCATAGGTTTTCATTTATGTGAGTTATATTTTGGGTATAGCAGGTACCTCCACCCAGAGATTACATCCTTGTTTTGGTATTAATAAAATTCTCTTTGGAATTTCCCAAAAAAAAATAGAGAGTTGAGCAGCATTCATGATAAGCGATGATAAATTTTGATTATTTGTCCGCTCTTTGTAGACCCAACTGTTCAAATTAAAAGCATATAGTTTCCTCAATTACAAAAAAGCTTTGAAGCAATCAAAATATTATGGCAAAAAAATGTGCAAAATCTGCTGTATAGTGAGATGCTTTCAAATTCAACATTTTCTCAATATCTCATCTCTATCCCTTACAAATCCTTCTATGAAAACAATGACAAAAAACAAAATGGGGAACAATATTGCACCAAATTCTTCTAGGTTGACCAGAGCATATGCAACATATTATCTGTTAATGGTCAAATCACCGATTTGGAACATTAACACAGCTTCCAAAACACCTTAAAAAATTCAACTAAAAAGCTGATAAAAAATCATAAACCCTAGCTTTTGGTTTAAATTGAACCTATGACTTATGAGAGGATTAACTCTTCAAAACCCATCATTAGATTTCAAGGGCTACTTTTGAACTTCCATAATAAAACTAACGAGGCGAAAAGAGAGTTTTATTTCTACTGGTAATCAATCTATTAATAATTTAATATCATGATCTCTAATAATGAAGAAAATGAAGATGAGTTTCCCAAGGCTGTACGAGATTGTAATATCTCAAATGTTAGGTTGACGAAATATTCACTAGGACAATCATAAGTATTTCATAGAGATTGTATAAGGTTCTTCTTCCAGCATCCTACATAATTAAGTTTGATATAACTGATGCTACCCACTTGAGCAAAACTAAATATTATAATTTACCTTTGCTTTTGGAAATTTCTACACATTTTGTGTGGTTTGTCCTCGTTTCGAGTATCAAAATTAGTGGACCATGCGACCAATTTTAAAGAATTTGTAAAAAAGAATTAGTCTGCTCCTTATAAAATCTTTGGATTAGTTAAACTTTGGGTTAAACATGAGAGATAAAAAATTGAATATCAAATGGTTGAATGAAAATATATTTGGAGATCTTTGGTGCTGATATAAAGTGGTTGAAAAAGAATTTATAATTTCTAAAGCCTAACTCCAAAACTATGGTTTGACAAAAGATAATATCAACCTTAAAAAATGTACAGTTAAAGCTTTTTTTCNAAAAATATATTTGGAGATCTTTGGTGCTGACATAAAGTGGTTGAAAAGGATTTTATAATTTCTAAAACCTAACTCCAAAACTATGGTTTGACAAAAGATAATATCAACCTTAAAAAATGTACAGTTAAAGATTTTTTTCATTTTCTAAAATATACAAAGGAAAATTTTTAACATTGAAACGATAATATGATAGAATTAAAGAGGGGTTGGAAAACGAAATTCTTTCAAAATTTTGTCCCCAAAAAAAAATCTTCTAATGAAATCAAAAAAATTCAAGAAGAGAATGGCTCTTAAACCAAAGGCTCTGAACACATTAAAAGCTCTATTATAAATTATTTTAATGAGATTTTGTGCTGATAATAATTTTTCATATAATCTTTATACTTCATTTACACCTAACCTATCAATTAATGGTGTAATGAATCTGTATTGAACTAACTTTGCATGAAGAACTTAAAAAAAGGTATTTGAAATAAATAAAGATAAATCTATTAAGCCTAATGATTTCATAGGCCTTGTCAATCAATGGTGCTCAAAATTCATTAATGAAAACAATGATGAATTTGTTCTAGTATTGTTTCGTGCATTTTTCATCCCTAAATCAATTGTACTACTTTATTGTCACAGTGTCTCAAGTCCCCTAACACTATTCGTAGGAAAGATTACAAATCCATCAACCTATTTATTACAATTGATAAATTCCTTTCAAATTACCATCCAAAAGGTTGGAGTCTATCAACCATAACTCATACTTCCCAAAACATAGTTATTTTATTTATGGTAGGAAATTTGTGATAAAATTCTTTTAGCTCGAAGTTTCTTTATCAGATTAATTGTAATGTTAAGTGAAGAAATGNCGTATTGAACTAACTTTGCATGAAGAAGTTAAAAAAAGGTATTTGAAATAAATAAAGATAAATCTATTAAGCCTATTGATTTCATAGGCCTTGTCAATCAATAGTGCTCAAAATTCATTAATGAAACCAATGATGAATTTGTTCTAGTATTGTTTCGTGCATTTTTCATCCCTAAATCATTTGTACTACTTTATTGTCATAGTGTCTCAAGTCCCCTAACACTATTCGTAGAAAAGATTACAAATCCATCAACCTATTTATTACAATTGATAAATTCCTTTCAAATGACCATCCAAAAGGTTGGAGTCTATCAAACATAACTCATACATCCCAAAACATAGTTATTTTATTTATGGTAAGAAATTTGTGATAAAATTCTTTTAGCTCGAAGTTTCTTTATCAGATTAATTGTAATGTTAAGTGAAGAAATGTTCTGTTCAAATTAGACTTACAAAGAACTTATGATGAATAAATTGGGATTTCATTTTGAAGGCATGTTTTGGCTTTTGTACGGAATCTAACCAAACTTACATTTTTTAATACTGATTTCCAATCATGTTGGATGACACTAGTATTGGATCATTAAATCTATTAACAGGTTACGAAAGGAGAAGCCTGCGAGAGCTTTGTTATGTCTACCCTTCAATGTGTTTTAAGGCTAAATGTTCTTTGAAATTCACTTGACTTGCGTTAATAATATCCTCATTTTATTTAAGGCAGTAAACCTTCTCCTTAGAGACTTGTGAATGCCATTAAATCATTTGAAGAGGTTTCTAGACTCCCCGTTAACAAGGGTATAAGCTATTTTGTAATTTCTAATATGTTACACTTTCCATCATTGAGTTGAGATGTAAGCCACATGGCATTTTGAAGCATAAGCCTCACAATCAAAAAAATTGTAAGAGTGAAAACAACAATTAGGGGCGGTGGTGGTAGCAAGCAATTTCGACTACGACGCTAGGGATGGTCGGTCAAGGCGGCAACCTAGGGAAAGACTGGCAAACATGTGGGAAAGGAGTTTCGTGCGTGAAGTTCATGCATGAAGGGGCATGTCTGAATCGGTAGGGCCAGTTAAAAGTTATGACATTAAATTAAATCAAAAGGAAAAAAAATCTAAAACTAAGAGGTGCATGTCTCAATGACATTGAGGTGAGTAAAGCCTTAAGGCTTGTCTCACCAAATGTGAGGCTTAAGCCTCACTTGAAGAACACGAGGCATGCACCTCAAAGCAGTTTAGGCTAGAATAGAGTCGAGGCACCCTTAGATTGCCTAAGTTTAAATATAGTAATATCCCATTCAACCTCTCTTATTTTTTAAGAGAAGGTACTAGTGGTGCGCACTATTCTAGGGAATGAAAGTCCAAAATTGAGATCACAATCCTAGGGAATTTTATGGTAAGCTTGTAGGTAGTCTTCGACTAAGTAAATGGGGAATTACTTACCTTAGTAAGCTTTCTTCCCTTTAACTCCTTCCATTATTTCTATTTCATTTGTATTTCTTGTCGTTGTTTACTTGAGTTAACCTATATTGTTACTTCAATTCTAAGCACTAAATGCTTTGATTTTGATGGATTTATTGGTTGTTTTGTTTGTTGGCCACCTGTAGATGATGACCCCTAATGAGAATGCCTTGTGTTATTTCTTTCTTACTATTGGTTTTTTGTTCTTTATTGTTGTTTGGTTTGTTAGTAGTGCTACAATTGATGAATCTTTAGTGGTTACTTTGTATAATGTGGATGTTTGGGCAATAGTGCCATGGGGTTTCCCTGTTATGTTTATATTTGATTATGGGTTTAAGTATCTTTTCTAAAATGTTCCATATTCTTCCTAAATTATCAATTATCTCCTTTTTATTTCTAAATCTCATGTTCATGGCCTCACGCTATTACTGAATTCATGGATTTATTTGTTGGTTGGTTGAATTTTCATTTGCAGTCAGTGGCCACCCTATAATGGCAGATTATTACATTAATCGAGAAATTAGTCAGTGACCACCCTATAATTACAAATTATAACATTGATTTCTCGATTTTAAGAGTTTTATTAGTTCTTTGTTGCATTTCCTCCTACAGTAAAGAACCCTGACGAATATACCTATACATTGAGATATTACGGGTTGAAACCTTTAGGTGATATTCTTCATATTTTTTTCTTATCAGTTGCTAGTTTTAACTTTTAATGTTCGTTTTATTTTTTGAACATAATGGCAGATTCCCCGATTTTTTGGATACTACATTGTACGAATCATTCATCAGCTCTAACGTCCCACTTTTGCATGATATCAATAATATATCATAGGCTGAAAAATTCTCATGTGCACTGTTTTCCATGTGGTTGTTGCTTGTGGACTCTTATTTCTATATTTACCCTTTTTACNATTGGGCAATAGTGCCATGGGGTTTCCCTGTTATGTTTATATTTGATTATGGGTTTAAGTATCCTTTCTACAATGTTCCATATTCTTCCTAAATTATCAATTATCTCCTTTTTATTTCTCAATCTCATGTTCATGGCCTCACGCTATTACTGAATTCATGGATTTATTTTTTGGTTGGTTAAATTTTCATTTGCAGTCAGTGGCCACCCTATAATGGCAGATTATTACATTAATCGAGAAATTAGTCAGTGACCACCCTATAATTACAAATTATAACATTGATTTCTCGATTTTAAGAGTTTTATTAGTTCTTTGTTGCATTTCCTCCTACAGTAAAGAACCCTAACGAATATACCCATACATTGAGATATTAAGGGTTGAAACTTTTAGGTGATATTCTTCATATTTTTTCTTATCAGTTGCTAGTTTTAACTTTTAATGTTCGTTTTATTTTTTGGACATAATGGCAGATTCCCCGATATTTTGGATACCACATTGTACGAATCATTCATCATCTCTAAGGTCCCACTTTTGCATGATATCAATAATATAGAATAGGCTAACAAATTCTCATGTGCACTGTTTTCCATGTGGTTGTTGCTTGTGGACTCTTATTTCTATATTTACCCTTTTTACCCCTTACTTGTAGCAAGCATGTAGGCATGACCTTAAGATCATCAGTTTAGTTGTCTTCTACTAAATGAACAACTTATAAGGCTCAAACCTTTCTTTTGTAACATTGAAAAATATATATATCACTTATACCTGGTCTATTAAACAAATAGACAAGCACAATCATCCCCTAAAATTCTCTAAAAGAATCAAAAGATCACTGATTTCTTCCTGAAGTTTTAAGAGAGCTCTATTTAACTTCCTGATTAGTTTTTCATAGCGTTTACAGTGAACTATTTGCCAAATGAATGTAACAGGAAGAAAACAAATCATAAAAATGGTAAAGAAATATATACTTCTCCACAGCTGATTTGACCTCTTCCTTCTTAATCTTTCCTCCAACCCCGGTTGCAAGATCCAAGGCTCCAGATTTCGCCATCTTGAAATCCCCTTCACTAAAAAAAAACATATATAGAATAATAAGGAATACGCATGACGTGAAGAAGAAAAAATCACAGTTCAAGGAGTAAAATGGTAAGTATCTCTAAAAGTCAGTGGTAAGTATCTCTAAACGCCATTTTTTTTTTTTTTTTTTTTTTTTTNACATATATCATGATTAATAAAAATTACAGGTATAGATTGCACATATTTCTTTACTGAAAATAAGGGGCTGTACGGTAGCAGGTTTCACGCAGGATTTAAGCGAAATCCCGGGAAACGGCAAAAAACTCCTGCGTGAATCCTGAGCTCCCGTCAACCCCCAAAATGACGCCGATTCGTGATAATCCGGGACTTACTAAATCCTGCCGATCGGCGGATTTAGTCAATCCGGGACAAGCAAAGAGGAAGAATCGCGCGNAAAAAAAAAAAACATATATTGAATAATAAGGAATACGCATGACGTGAAGAAGAAAAAATCACAGTTCAAGGAGTAAAATGTTAAGTATCACTAAAAGTCTTTGTGTGTGTGTGTGTGTGTGTGTGTGTGTGTGTGTGTGTGTTTGCATGCATGATCTTATCTCATTCCGTCAAAGTCAGTGTCAATATCCTTACGAATTAAGCTATCAAACATTAACAAATGCATATACAAATACATATATTATGATTAATAAAAATTACAGGTATAGATTACACATATTTCTTTACTGAAAATAAGGGGCTGTATGGTAGCAGGTTTCACGCAGGATTTAAGCCAAATCCCGGGAAACGGCAAAAAAACTCCTGCGTAAATCCTGAGCTCCCGTCAACCCCCAAAATGACGCCGATTCGTGATAATCCGGGATTTACTAAATCCTGCCGATCGGCGGATTGAGTCAATCCGGGACAAGCAAAGAGGAAGAATCGCGCGAACAGGCTTACCTTCGACAATGGTGTCTGGTACGAGCGGAGCGGAAGGATGAGAAATACGGGGGAGTTTCGGTGGTCTCTTGCAAGTGGCAACCAAACTACAGAACCTATATAAGATAAAATACGCAAATAAAAAATGAAAATAACAAGCTATATTGACTTTGAAAACGGGGGATCAACAAAAAAAACTAAAAACAGATTGAAAAATGCCGATCTGAACAAAATGACATCACAACAACATAGAAACACATCATCATTACACAATGAGTTCTCTCCTGCGAAAAGGACTAGGTGAGCATTATAAATCCAGATCAAATTCATAGCTCCAATCAGTAAAATCTTGTGATCTCATTATCATTCTAAAAACTTTCGCAAAAACCACGCCATGGAAGAAACAACACCTCTCCACAGCGATCAAAGAAGAAGAAACGATCCCGATCTCCGATATCTCCTCTCCTCTCGCCGCCGACACCCGCTCTCTCCGCCGCAGAGTATCACGAGGGGGTCGTAGGGTTTTGAGAGGAAGGCAGGCTGAACAGATTCCAGCCTGGTGATGTTCGCGTAAGAATTTTAACTGTATGAATGTGGCAGTTTAATTTATATAATTATTTATTTAATGTGGTGGATATAGTTATAAATGCGTAATTGCGCAGGTTGATTAATAATTCGTGATTGTATGTAAATATGAAAATTTGCTTGCTTTCTATTTCTTTATGATAATTGCAATTTTATTAAAATTAACTTCTCATTTGTAATGTGGGTGAATATTTAAATTCATTTTTATTTATATGGAAGAATAATTTGATATTTTGTATTTTGTTGTCCTAGTTATTCCCACGCTGAGTTTAGGAAAAAAATATTACATTAGGACTCCGCTCGTAAAGTTACGTACGTGCGGAGTGCAATGAAATTACGTCGTGGAGTTGATTGGTCCGGCAACACTAGAGAATATTTCTCTTGTGTTATTTGGGTGTTATTCTGTGTTATTCAGGTATTATTGTGTTGTGGGAATAATTGGGGTATTATAATAACGCAATAACATATCAATAATACTTGAATAACACACAATAACACCTGAATAACATACAATAACATCTGAATAACACGAGGAAAATATTCTTTGTGTTACCGGGCCTATCACCTTCACGGCGTAATTTCATTGGACTCCGCACGTAACTTTACGTGCAGAGTCCTGATATAATATTTTTTCTTAGTTTAGGGGGGACAGTTTTCCTTCCTCTATTAAAAAAAAAAAAAGAGTCTAATTCCACCCATATTTATAATTTTTTGGTCAAAATTTTAATTTTTCTTCTTTTTAACATAAACTAGTATGGCATAAGCAACATATTCCAAAATGACGACTGTTGGATGAATTTGTGAGTTTTCTTTTTTATTTTATTTTATTTTATTTTTATTTTTTTTTGCATCATTTGAATATAGTTTTGAAGCACTTTAATTCCTTTATAATCTTTTTTTTATTATTTTTTATTGGAACGTTTAAGTACACGCCACTCAATTTCTATTTATTTTCATACCTACATCATAACCTCAATATATATATCACACATAACACCTTTTTCACACGTAACCTATTGAGGTTATTGGATGGTACGCATGTAAATGCAGCCCAAGGTTAACCCGATTGAGGTTGCATTTGAAGGAGTTTCGTCGTTCAGTAAAGTTCTTTTGAAAGTCACGTCGACAGAACAGAGAAAGTCATATACGATCTAAAAGGGTAAAAAATTGTCATTTTTAAGAAACAAATTCGAACGACTTTCAGGATACGCTGCTTCACCGAACAAAAAGTTTTCTACACGTTGGCGTTCGCTGCAACGCAACGGAACTTCACTGTCTTCTTAAACAAAGCCTGAAAGTATAGGGTCTTTTTTTTTTCAATCTTGCTAGTTGGGTTCAAATGTATACCTAAGATGAGTTACAATTTTGTCAGTAGGCTGCACTTAAATTGTTTAGGTAACAGAGGAAGACTATTTTCAATAGCAAAATGTTGTTTAATTTAATTGTTTGCTTCTGCAGTGGAAATAATTTGTTTTATAGAAATAATGATAGTGAAATCTTTTAATTTTTCTCATAAGTTAGCTTTTTTGTCAAATTTTGTTGTAATAAACATGAGATATCTTGCAATGTCAATATATTGCATTAATGATTGTTTGGCAATAGAGAGAACTGGACAGAGGGTATATGATAGTGATGTCAATCTAGCCTTTATGAAAAAATATATGATTTTATAAATAAAAAGTATCAATGTAAAATAAGCTTTTTTTAGCATTAAAAAAATTATCAAATCAAATACATCTTACTAATTTTCTTTTATTTTTTTATGCATTGGGTAAAAAAATTGATTGACAAAGGAGAAGATGTGGGACTGGTGTGAAAGAAAAAAAAATGGTTATGTGATTTTCTATATATTTTGTTTTTTTATTTTGTGCTATTTTTTATATTTTTATTTGAGTAGTTGTGCTTGTTTATGCAGGGATACAAGTAGGAAGGAGAGTTGGAAGTATTATGTTTAGAGCTGAAAGTATGGTGCTAAGAACTAAAAGTATGGTGTCAATAGCTGGAAGTTTGGTGGCAATCCTGAAATTGGGCGCCTGAGATTGGAAGTTTGGTGGCAATCCTGAAATTGGGCGCCTGAGATTGGAAGTTTAGCAACAGTCTTGACACCAGGATGGCATTTCACCATCTTGAACATCTATAAAGGTTGCACCAGGACATCAGTATTGGCAGCATGATGTCGCTTCACTTGGGGTGAAGACACAAAGACGTTGGAAGTTATGTGTCATTTCTTCAGTATCAGGGCACCACTCTCCAGCATACACATACATAGCACATTATCATGGACAAACATCTCTCAAGTCACTCGTGTTGCCTTAGCGCTCTTCCTAAGAATGAAGTCAACCAAACCATTGCAATGATTGGACTTAGAAAAACAAAAACTCTCTAGGAAAGAAGTAAGGAGGTGTTATTGAAAAAATGGAACACTTCATTAAAGGATGAATGTTTACACACTTGATTACTTGGGAATATTCGATTGTTCCAAATGAGAGGGAGGGACCTCTATTTATAGTCCATCCTCAACACCTAGAGAATTTACTATATAACATTAGAATGCTTCAACATCTAGATGATCCTACATTGCACACATGTTTCTAGAACTTTTTAGACTAACTAGAGTTTCTCTTGAAGCTTTCATCTTCCAACCTTCCCTAGAATGTGACGGACCCTTCTAGAGTCTCTCCGGTTGGTCTTATTCTTTTTTATCTTCTCTAGAATCTTCTTTATCATGATTGAATGTATATGGCTAGCCCCAATTAAGATGACGGTGTGTGACACTCTCCTGCAACTAAAATCGCAATGCCCTTATTGTGCTTTTTTTCTTTATATTATTTTCTTTGAATTGTCATGATGTGTCCTCATGTTCTTAGTTGGCTTCACTATCAAGTAGTCCTTTCCACTTGATGAGGCACTCATTATAGTTTAGTATCATATGTCGGTGGATCAACTTGTCTGCTCTTGTGCCTTCCACATATTTATCAAAGGAAGTAATTACGGTTATAGGTGCTTGCTTAAAAACTCATCTTGGTGGCTCTCTTTTATGATATGGCTTCAAGATAGGATGTATTTTCATTGTAATCACTTCTATTTTAGTAGAGCATCACAGTGTATTGTTCTGAACTATATTTGCTTTGATTGTGGAATAAATTTCTCTTTTTTTTATCTCCAATTAGTAGGAATAAATTTATCATTTTCTTGAGTTGGCAACCTATACGTGTTAGAACTATCCATGTAATGTGACTAATTTATTGATAGTAGAACATTGATAGGTTAACATTTTGTTTGTAAATTACTTATAATCTAGCCACTTAGAATGTTAAAATTGTTTGTACAATTGAAGTATGCTAGTGAAAAGATTAGGTTAATGTACACTTCTTCAAAAGAATAAGAATATTATTGCTAAAGTAGTGTAATCGCATAGGTAAATACAGAAACACAAGGGTTTTACATGGTTAAGTGAACATTAACTGTACTATGAAACTAAAAGGCTTCTTATGACCTTAGAAGAGGCTGATGAGTATTATTATCCTTGATCTTCATTAACTTATTCGAATCACATGGATATGACTAATTTGCTAAGCCCAATGCAGAGGAGGCCTTCTCACTTGATAAAAAAACCTAAAATTAGTTTGTAGGATTCAATCCTTCGTGAAAATTAGGTCTAATCACTTTCAAAATTTTATCAAACTTAATTCTTTAACCAATACTTAAGATTAGTGAATAGACCATTCTCTTATTGTAGAAATTAATAAACTTCACTTGAGACTAATACACTGACTCAAATATGTATATTACTTGAGTGACAAATATACTTAGTTGATTGTTGTCTGCATCACTGCAAATCAGGCACATGCAGATGCTTAAGTGTCAAAGTCGGTATTTTGGTGGTTTTGACTATTTGTGGTAAGGAGAAACGATTTAAGTAAAGTTTTTTCTCATTATAATAGTGACATCGAGGAAGAAGACACATAACACAAAGAAATACATAAACAAGCAAAGGTGTCCCCGGAGATCATTCAGGAGCAGTCAGAGCAGTTCAGAAAAGTGCTTTGAGTGAGATTGAGTGCTCTCTTAAATGAGAGCACATGATGAGAGTGAGATTGAGCATATTGTATACTTGGAGTGGTGTACTCTAAAAGATTTATGTGAATTATTGTTGGATGAATATGACGCTAAACAATTTTAGCATTAGATCCGCGTCAGTAATAAAGTTAGTGTTAAAATTGAGGTCAGTAATATAAGTAGCGTCAACCAAATCATTTGCATCAGATTTAGCATATGTTTGTAGTTAACCCGCTTAGATACACCCTTTGACGTTGCAACTTTTAACAGCAGTTTTGCGTCAAATGCTTGCAAACTCAAAATTGCATCATTGTTAGTGTTGGATTGTATTGAAGAGCATCGGAAAAAATTGAAGGAGTAGCATTGGAATGTCCGACGCAAGTCCAACACAAACCTACAACAAATAAAAAAAAAAATAGCGACCAGATTTTTACAACTTGCAAACAACAAATAAGAATATCATAATGATTTACTTATTTATCATCATAACTCAAAATTTACATCATATACAAGTACCAATGATACACCAAAAATATATGCATTTTTAGACTCAAATTATATACTTATTTTTTGTGATATTGCACTTTAAAGAAATGTATTTTTTCATATTTTATTGCAGGTTGTTGATTTTTAGGACTTTGAGTAAAAATGAAGCAAAAATGATGGAATTTAGAGTCAGAATAAAATTTTTGAAAAATTGTTTAGCGCCTACGGCGCCAGACTAGGTGTCGACGGCGTTGTTTGACAGAGAGCACAAATTTAATTGACTGGACACTGGTGTCGACGACGCCAATGTCGGTGCAGACCATATTTCTAGAAGATTCGATGAATTTGAACGTTTATTGAAGAGTTTTTTGATGCACCTATTGAAAAACCGACTTTAGGCTCTATTTAGAGTCAAAATTGATCAGAAAAGACTCTCTTGGTCTCTCTTCGCATCTCTTCGCCCCCCCTTCGCGTCACTTTACATCCTTCCACGTCATTCCACACCATTAGTAATTTATTTTCTTTATAGTTTTGAGTTTTTGTGGTAAGTTTAAGTGTGAATTATTCTCTAAGAGTGTTAGAGAGGGACAGAAGTGAGAGATTTCTTCTTCGTACATTTCCTAAGAGATGCTACAAGAGATTTGCTTTGAGAAATAATTTGAGATAAGTGTTGTTTGTTTATTATTGTTGTATAAACATTCTTTTATATATGAAATTTGTGTCTTGTTGTATCTTTCTCATGAAGTCTGAGTAGTTTCCTTTATCTTTCTCCATACTCTGAGATATGGTGAAATGAAAAGATAATTTGGATGTGTAAATGTTAAAATATAAAATAAATTATAATGGTTTTTCAACTCAGTTCTTAATTTACTTTTCGATATGGTCAATTGAATTGTTAAAATACATTGTGAGACATATGATCCGAGAAATGGAGTATGAGTTCTGCAACATAGTGAGAATCACATTTAAGTTTATGAAGGAGTATTTTGTTCAAGGAATTAAATGTAAATTAACAGAGAAATATACATTGTTGGGTTTAGAATTAGAGATTTTTAGGTTGACAGACTAAAATCTCTAATTTGATCCTAGTGTTTAAGAACTAAAGTGAGAGTTATCCTTCAGGGGAAGGGAAGTGGGAGCTCTGGAGTGGGTGTCAGTATCCTTCTAGCCTAGCCACGGATTTAAGGACTAAACCTGAAATTAGCCAATAATTTTCTATAACACTGAATCAGGGTAGAGAATTAAAATTGTTTCTATTTGGTACAATACATATTTAAACCATTTATTTCATCTCATTTCACCAAAAACTCATTGTAGTGGAAAAAATGATTTTTCATATTAGAAAACTTCATCGCATAAACATAGTTTAGTAGTTACCGTTTTAAACTTTGCATTTAAATTTTGCTAGTAATTAATAATTTAGTTTTGATAGTATCTAAAATATTCAAAATTAGTGACAGTAATTTCCTTTTATTTTATGTGAATTTTCTAGTTAAATTATCATCTCAAATTTGACCCTTACTCATGCGATTGATATTTAGGACTTAAATAGAAAGTCTTATATTGCTTGATAATGATATATTTACTTGTGTAGAATCCCAACATTAAGTGCTTAACATTATTATTAATAAAATACAACATCAAGATTTTGACACCGTTGTAAAGCAGAGTCAACTTTATTAATTTTACACAACTATATTTTCCGGGATCAACCAACAACGAAGAAAAAAATATAATGTAATAAATATTAATTTAAATTCATGAAAGTTTACATCTAAACACATAATATATGTTCACTTACTCAAAAAGAAAAAAAAAATACACAAACCCTACGACGAGTGTACATCATCAAACACTTAATCATCTTTCTTTTTTTCCTCATCATCCAAAAAACTCACAGGTTGCTTACCCCGACTATCTGCAATACTCTATATAATGCATGTTGGAGTATCATCAACTCTCTGCCGGCATTCCCACATCTGAGCATGCATCCGACAAAGCTCTTCATTCATAGCTCTGACCCGCTTGACCAGCTCCCCATGCTCCGATTTTAATGAGCTCGAGCCCCCTACAGGATCATAAAAGAGCTCGACCTCAAATGTTATGCCCTTCATGCTTAGGCAATAGGCCCTCCCATTCTTCTTCCTCGCCTCATGTGTCCATAGCTTAAAATCAGACTGGGCAGCGGTAGACTAGCTACCACTGCTGGTGGAAGGTGTCGTTGTCTGGCTCTCTAACTTCCACTACCTCCCCCAGAGCTACTCGTACTCCTCATATATTATTAAATTCAAGGTTTAATTGTCATTTTTAACATTAATAACAAAAAATGTAGAAAATTGGATTTTTTTACTTATATTCATCCACTAAGAGAGATCAGAAACCCATTGTTGCATCCTGGGTACTAAAGCCTTCGAACATGCAACTCTACAGTATTGGGCCAAGACCAAGCTCTTTAGCTTATGTACAAGAGAAAATAGAAAGTATCACATAATTACAACAATCATTTATTTTTTAATATTTAGATAATCTCAACAACCTTTCGTAGTGTTCTATGTAAGGGACCGAGCCTCTAATGTAGAGTGTGGCGACCTTGGTCCCTCGATCATTCTGTTATGAAGGTTTGTTTGCCTCTTGCAATAATAATCTGGAGAGGTCCATGCTCTGGTCAACTCAACCAATACACTAAATTTTTGGCTCTGCCCAAGTCATTCAGAACTAAATTTTATGTAAGGTCTGTCTCCTTTAATAATGTTGTTACATAATTGAAGCATTCTTTGTTCATGTTAAACTAATATTTGTTGCTCAAGATTCTCAACACCACCAATAACTCCACATGTGCAGTGCATCCCTCCCACAAAGGTTGTTGTACAACATTCAGTAAATCATAGAATTGTTGTACTTTATTGGTCATTACTTGATCATCATCAGACACATTCCAAACAAAATGAGCACCGTACGTATCATGAATCATTGATTCGTATGTGTCGGGATTATGCTTCGTTGGAGGAACATGACTTGTTGAGTTACTAACGTGGTCGCACTAAACATTTGTCTCGTATTCACCAATTGTAGGCTAGTACCAAAAACAGGGTTAAATCTCATGGGATACAAGTCCAATTTGACTTCTGCATGTGCTTGGTACGCTTGATTTTTTTTTTTTGTTTCGCAAAGGGATTTCAAAACTTAATTAAAAGATAAATGGGCGGTTGTAATGTCATCTACACAAATTCGTAAACACTATTCAATAACTCATCATGAAGTCCTTTTCTTCCATTATACAATCTATTATATATTTATGATCTTAAATTTTGAATATTCATCTGCAACATATATGTAGCTTTATAGATCAATACATTTAGAAATCAATCATACATTTACTTCAGATGTGTTTTATATCTAATATCCAAACATTACCTTTACATACAAACCACATACCATTGCATTACATATGTATTACATAAACTTCAAATTTATCATAAAAACCACACAATTCTTATCTATTACACATCAAATATCTAATTTCTTAAGAAAAATCTTTATGAGTGATTGATTATGCTAATTTGTATAATAATTGTTATGAATAATTTTATTAAAGTAAATAAATCACTCATAGTCCATTTATTAGGAAACTTCTAGTCACACACTTCAACAATATCCTAATTTCCAGCCAAAATAAAAAATGTCCACACTCACAACTAACAATTAGTTATTGAATCTCTATATTAAGAAATATTGTATATGTTAATAAGAAAAAAATCCTTCATGGACTATATAAGTTTATTGGGCTTCATTGTCTCCGATGAAGATGTCTCTATAAACTATGAAAAAATTCGACACATTAAGAATTAGAATGTTGGTCCACTAACATCCAAGAAGATGATGCGTGTTAGAAATTAGCGGCGGTAGAGTAATGGACTATTGTCTTAGAGTTGTACGAAAGTTCAGCTCACACACAGATGAAAGAAAAACAAGTGGTGATCACTCCATAAGTTTTTACGTGGAAAACCCATAAAGGAAAAACCACGGGGTTTGACCCAGTTGAAGAAATACACTATTGATTGATAATTACAGAAATCTTTTATCCCACAGACGGGAAATGGTAACTTAATTTTTTAGGTTACAACGTCGACTAACGATGTATGGTTGGTGGTGATCGATGGTGGTTAGTGGTGGTTGATGAAGGTTGATAGAAGTTGACATCAGTCGACGGTGGTCAGCGGTGGTCGACGACAGTTGATGGTGGTCTTTGGAGGTCTGCAGTGGCCTTTGGCGGTCGACGGTGGTCGAAGGCGGTCGACGGTGGTCGAAGGCGGTCGACGATGGTCAACAACAAAAGTCGGCGTTGGTCGACAATGATTGACGGTGATGCTAAGCTGCAGCTTCTCCTCAAGACCTCAGGCTCCCTCTCTAGACTTCAGATTCCCCTCATGTGAGGGGTGTGAGTCTTTTTATAGTGTTAATGGGTGCAATTAATGCAGGAATATGAACCATTTTTATCAGACGGTCCAGAGAGTTTCCTTCGATCATATCGCGTTTAATGGACATTTGAGTGCCTTAATGATGTTGGAATTGTGTGATCTTGGTCTCGTTGGATTCTTTTTGTCGAGCCCCTCGATTCGAGTGTAAAGTTGTCAATTTCAACATCTGTTTGACCTTCCAAATGTGTCAAGAAATCTTCCAATGGTGGTTTAATAACTTGATATAATCTTGTTTTGACTCGGATTGGACTAGTTTTCATATCATTAGGTCCTTCTCATCGAGCCGGTCAGTTTGACTATAAGTTTGCTGAAATCGGAGCTCTGAATGACTTTTATCAAAATTTAAATGTTTCTTGTTTGAAATATTATTTTGAGATTCGTATTATGCTTCGAGATTCGTGTCAGATGACAAAAATTTGTTAGTGGTGTATCAAAAATGATGAATTTTGCATGGTATTTAAATTTTTTAAACAATTCATTTAAAGTTTTAACATGATTATGACATCAATCATCAAATGCTTTGTGGAAATTAGTAAATTACAAGATTCTCTTATCGTGGAAATTAACTTATTACTAGCGGGATTGATACACAGACTCAAATTCTCATTTGAGCGACATGTATATTTGTATGATCGTCGCCTACATCATTGCAAATCGGGCATCAGGGACAAAATTACCTATTTATTGATAACTGTTTATTTAGTTTATAATTTACCAAAGAAGATTTTAAATTTTAGGATGGAGAATTATATATTATCTATTTCAGCACAAAAATATATCTAAATAATTTGGAAAATGCGAAGTGGGCTTCGATGTTGCATGAGCTTTTGATGGTTGACTTGACGCTCATAAATAGCATGAAAGATTTACACACACATGTCCAATCAATTTTTATGTATGTATATATCTAAATATTTGAACTTAAATTTTTACATTTATATATTATCTTATCTATGTATAAAAAATTATATTTCACTTTTTAAAAATAAAAATAAAGATATTTTTTATTTGATAGGATACTTCTAAATAGATTAAAAAAAAAACAAATTTTAGTTGTCTACTATGAGAACGTAGAAATTAGGTCGTATATACATAAGTAAATGCCTCCATATTTTTAATGTTATCAGATCGAAGAAATATTACATCAGTACTACGCATGTAGAAGTAATGTGCGTAGCCAATGAAATCACGCCACGACACCCCGTGCGACAGGGAAAAAAAACGGCGCAGTAACACGGGGAATATTCCCCCATGTGTTATTCATGTTTTATTGTGTGTTATTCATGTGTTATTGATGTGTTATTGTGTTATTATAACACCAAGAATATTTTTAGGATACAATAACACATGAATAACACACAATAACACTTGAATAACACGCGAAATATTCCCGATGATACAATAACACATGTATAACCCACAATAACACCTGAATAACACGAGAAATATTCTCTACAGAGAAAAAAATAGCGCAGTAACACGGGGGAATATTCTCCCCCGTGTTATTCATGTGTTATTGATTTGTTATTGTGTTGTTATAACATCAGAAATATTCTCAGAACACAATAACACATGAATAATAGGGGAGATATTCCCCGTGTTACTACGTCGTTTTTTTTCTCTATCGTGCGGAGTGTCGTGGTGTGATTTCATTGGCTACGCAGTTACTCTACGTGTGTAATACTGATGTAATATTTTTTCCATCAGATCTGGATATAAAAAAAAAGAGGAAATTTTAGGTGTTTGCTATGTAAATACACATAAATTGGTGGTATACTTGTAAGTAAATGCCCCAATTTTTAATGTCACTACATCAACGCATGTTCTGCTTCAAGATTTGTAAATGATTAGAGATAAGTTTTTAAGATATTTAAAAATTGAAATCACTTTTATTATTATTTTATTTTTAATTTTTTAAAAATACGTTTATGTACTATAATTTTTACGTAATTTTAAAAAAAGCTCAATAGGCATAAAATATATTTGAAGTAACTTTTAAAAATAGTTATCATAACTATATATAATTTAATTCAAACCAACATAAACATAAACATAAACATAAACAAACATAAATAATAAACGAAAAAAAAAATAAAAGTAATTTCAAACAGCTTAAGCAAAGGAGCAGGGATTATTGTGTTTCATGTCCGCAAGCACGACCACTGGCGATAAACCGGCCGTGTGATGTGAAATGTACGGTAATGATGTGGCTAAATCATGGCCAAACATAATAATATTCCGTAAAAGAGATGAATGCATGGATGCGCCATCCTTNGGTGATGTGGCTAAATCATGGCCAAACATAATAATATTCCGTAAAAGAGATGAATGCATGGATGCGCCATCCTTAAAACAGCTGAGACATTCTCACAGGATAGTTAGGAAAGCAGATTCCCAATCTCTTGAAAGGGGGAACGCCATTGGCAGGCCACAACATGCTTCTCCTTCACAGCTTGCAATTCCGAAGATTTCTTCTTCTGTTTGTCTCTGATCTTTAGCTGCTTCAGTCTGCAGATCTCTGGATCCATTTGATGGGTCGAAGTTGGCAGGGATGAANAGTTAGGAAAGCAGATTACCAATATCTTGAAAGGGGGAACGCCATTGGCAGGCCACAACATGCTTCTCCTTCACAACTTGCAATTCCGATGATTTCTTCTTCTGTTTATCTCTGATCTTTAGCTGCTTCAGTCTGCAGATCTCTGGATCCATTTGATGGGTCGAAGTTGGCAGGGATGAAGCCTCAGTTTTGCGAAGATCCTTCGCCGTTTTTTCTGATTCTAGAGCTCTTTTCTTCCATTCCAACATCTGAACAACATGCCGTTAACGAATAGTTATTATTTATTTATTAAAAACTAAATAAAAATAATCTCAAACATATCTTAAACAAATGAGATAAAATATTTTATTAAGCCCCATATAACATGTCGATTAGAAAGTCATATATAGTAGAAAAAAAGAAGTTTTTACATACTAATCATTCAAAATTTTAATTAAAATATTTTGGATGTCTACACTTAAACTTTATATTTCAACAGTTAAAAAAATTATTTTCTTTTGAAGTAGGAGTGGTTCGTCTAACAAAAAAATATTACATCATGAGTCATCTTGAATTTTTACATTAGCACTTGAATCACTAACTGTCACATGTATATTAAATTATTCAATTTTTTTATTAAAATTGTCAAATTGAATGACACATAGTGATTGAAGTCATAATACATTTTGATATCAAAACTACTTGCATAATACTTTCTCTAATCCAACGCCGTCAAGATAAGATTTTGTTTGCATCTTATTTAATATACAGGCATATAAAACAGAACGCAAAATCAAGATAAGAAAGAGGAGGGATCTATTGGAGGAGGGTAAAACCTGGGAGTTGAGGGAATGGAATTTGAGTTCGGAGGAGAGGGCGCGGTGCTCCCAGTGGTCTCTTGATGATCGGAGCTCTTCCATGTCGGTCTTAACTTTGTCCAGCATTGCTTGCATTTCGCCGCACTGTACTGCTTCGACCATTACCTGCTCTGCGATTTTATCCACCAACTTCTTGCACTTGCAGCAGCTCCCGACGTCAATGGCCTCCCCTAGCTTTACTGGACCAAACTCTCCAGTCTGGTAAAATAATTATTTGGAGGTCATTAAGTTGGAGAAAAAATTTATGTGAAAAAGAAAATTTCATGCAATGTTTTGTTTGACAGTCCAAGTATATTTGCCAAATCGAGGTGAAGTCATTTTTTTTTTTAATGGGCCTGTTGATTCCTATGTATTTACATATCTAACACCTACATCTTATTTTTTTTGCATTTAACAATCCAAATCTTTCATATCCTCTTAAAAAATCACTATGTTAATTTTAAATATCATTATTTTAGATTTTGAAAAGGAAATACATGCTTTTGTTTATATTAATGTAAGGTGGAAAAATTGTAAAAAAAAATGCTTAGGTGTTAGAAATATAAATACGTAGGAATTAAGTGGTATGAATGTAAATTGACCTTTTTTTTTTACTGAATGGGATGACCAATTATGAAATTAAATTAGATAGGAACTTGTAAACACACTTATACCAATGAAAAATTATTTTGTACGGACAGCGTATACAGAGATGTATATGCAAAGATGTATGACGGTGGGCCCTATATTATTATTTAAAAAAAAAAATATTGTTGTGATGGAAGGTGGAGATCAGATATCATATGCATCCATGCATACGTTGTTCGTACGGAATAATTTCTCTATACCAATTCTTAAATTCATTTTTTTTTAGGCGAGAGATCTAATGCTATAAAAATATAGAAACCGAACCATCTCTTAACAGTATGATATAAATAAATTGTTATAGTTTGGTTTATATTTATTTTTTTATTATAATAAATCCTAAAGTCATTCGATTTATTTTTCGATAAATGCAATATAAATTTCTATTAATATAAAAATTCTCATCAAATAATAGCTTCTTTTAGATTAAAAAAAAAAATCTTAAATTTTCTTATAAAAATAGAAATTTGTTCAATCGGGCGGCTTATTGTATGGGGAGGAAGAGAGGCATTCCTCCATCCCCTCCCAAGCAGTTATTGAACACAGCATGCGAGTCTGCGACACTACATGATTTCCATAAAAGGAAGAATTACATGTAAACAACTTACTTCCTATGTATTTACGTACGTATCTACCATCTAAACTTCACATTTTACATGTATTCAATCTTACCTGTGCATTATGAGGCAACACTATTTTGTTATGTGGAATACAATATTTGGGTGATACAAATTATAGAAAAATCTAAATTTTGGCCTTAGATACGAAAATACATAAAAATTAGATGGTCTGTATGTAAATACTCCAAAACTTTATTCATGCAGCATGTGGTATCTTATTATCCCTAGAGATAGTTACATCACATCATTCCGGACATAAATTTGCGTCTGAAATTTAATAAAAACTTGATAAGTGACAAGTGAGCCTCACTCTAATACAGTGATTATAATTAATTTTTAAATATATATGAGGCATCAAATTTTTACTTTACTCCATGCAAATTTAAAATGCCGATACAATAATTTTTGTATCGTCACAATGATGTTTTCTATGTATGATGTGATGTGTGAAGGACATGCATATTGTTTAGCATTTTTTGATGATATTCGCATGGTACTTCATGTGCCTCTGATGACTTTGCTGGCCATGCTCTCTTAAATTCGAGAAAATTTCTGTGGCTATTTATACTAAAAAATTTTTAATACTAAATGTATATAAATAGACTGCTAGTAGGGGGTTGTAAAAGAATCAAACACCAACAGAATTTGTGTTCGTATTCGATTCGTTTGAAATTTAATTTGTTTGAAATAAGCTTGTGTTCAAAATTGTTCGTGAAATCACTGCTCGTGTTCGTTTCTTAACGAACGAGCCGAACACGAGCTGTTCACGAACGACGAGCCAGTTTGACATCCCTAATATTAATATATATATAAATAATATATTTTATTAATTATATAACTTATATTATATAAATATATAATATCTATATTAGTA
>JXCR01132956.1:94181-116238 GCA_002079205.1 Phalaenopsis hybrid cultivar
GCGTTACCTTCAACACCTTCTTCTATATCCTCCAGGTTGAATATAGGTACAGTATTATCAACGTGCTTGTTTTGCTTCTTATTGTCAGAACTCTTCTTCTTAGACTTTGAATTTTTCTTACGAGAGCCACCGCAACATAAAGAGAAAAAGCCACTGTTTTTAGGCTTGTTTTTCACTGGAGGTTCATACCCATACAATGCAGTTCTATTGAAGACACAACCAGTGCCAACGTAAACCGGTCCTTGAATCCCATCGAGGCCTCTTAAATTAATCTACCAAAGCATAACAGAAATTGGTTAGAAAGAAGCATACTAGATATAGTATGATTTCAGATTTTAGTTAAATAATTACTACATTTAAATAAAGAATGCATTCATGCAATGTTACAATGCCCAAAAGTTCAGTTGATCAGTTTTACTTTCATATTCTCATATGTGATTATCTAATATTCCACAATATCCAAGGCCTCCAAAACTTAAGCTTTCCATTCTCACTGACATTTAATTGATCAATTGTTATCATTCCTTTTGTTGGATGGTCACCTGCCTTTGTTTTCTCTTATTCTGCTTTCTATCACAATAAAGAAAATTTTGTCTGTGTTTAAACAACTCAAAATGAAAAAGAACAATTGTTGACACAATTGTACAAGTATTAAAACATTTGAAATTCACGGAATTGGGAAAATAATCCATTTTAATGCTGCAAATTAAATCGTCCGTCAAATTTGATGATTCCATAGAGCTAACATAAAACTCTTGCTAAGGTTCCTTCACTCGATCAAAATCCTCACTGAAAACAAGCAAATAAACATTTCATCATTGAAACTCAAAATTAAAACACCGCAGAAAAATTTTCCATGGATTGGGTAAAATAGTACATGAAAAATATGATCAGACAAATACATCCAATGGTGTCCAGCATTTAAAAGGTAATAAGGAAACATCATTCAAAGATATTAATGGAAAATGCTAGTAAACCAATCAAAAGTTCAATTTCTCGTACTAAATACACCTTAACAAATAAAAGATCATTAAGAGGTGAAGAATTCACATGGGAGAGTGCTACTCACATCAAAAAACACTGTATTGCGATTGGCATAACGATCGTGCTTATCAATGCCATCAAATCTTTGCGGAAATTGCACATAACAAACGGACCTTCCGAGGTTGGGGTCCATGAGAAAACACATAGCTTCTCTCAACGCCTTGCTATTATTTATGTAGTGATCACAGTCAAGATTTAACAGAAAAGACCCATTGGTAAGGACTGCAGACACACGTACCTGCAGAGAAGTTGGCAAGTAACTGAGATTTTGTAACTAAAAAATCAAACATGTAAGTTTGAAAATTCCAAATGGAAAAATAATACACATTGCCGAGTTTGTTTACCTACCAGTGAATTCATAGCACCAGCTTTTTTGTGATGTTGGAAACCAGGACGCTTTTCACGGGAAACATAGACCAATCGAGGCAGCTCGTTGCCTTCGCTATCGAGTCCTCCACTGTGGCCTAAGAACACCTGAAATGACCAAACATACAGGAGTATAAGTCCAGTTTATGCATACTTAACATTTAGGGGAATTTACATATATATGACCTAATTCCTATATATTTACATATCTAACAACTCAACTTTACCTTTTACATTTATACCACCCAAATCTTGCATACAACCTAATTCATATGTACTTAGGTATCTAACACCAAAACTTCACATTTCATATTTATAGAACCCAGATCTTTCATATTACATCAAAAAACAATCATTTTAACTTTTAAGAATTGACATACACTTTTTCATTCATTTGAAAGGTTAGATGTATGTAAAAATTTAATTTTAGGTGTTAGATATGTACATACATATGAATTGCATCGTATGTATGTAAATCTTCCTAACATCAATATTGCATGTACTTTTCTTGCATAACACAAAAAATTGTCAAAAAAAATTATGTGCGCGGATAACCCGAGGTCAATGACATGGTAAAATATGTATGAAGCATTGGTCAATGACAAATAGCTAAGGCATGCAAAATGAATCGTGCATATCAATATATACAAACTTTCTTAACCCTGAAAATTTAATCTTAATCCTTAGCATTCTGCTTTTCCATAAACCCAAGGGCGGACAGATAGGGAACTGGAAGGGCAGTTTAATTCAAAATAAAACATCAGCAGCTCCTCTATCTCTCTGGACTTCACTTGGACGGCCGCACCAAAGGCAATGGGGTTGCCGGATTTTGGTTTCCAAAGCCACAACAAGCTGCACATCCCGGCCTTTCTTATCTACACGCAATCAACACCTCGAACAGTGGGGTTCTTTGTCACCGCCACCATTCTTGTGTATCTTCATGTGGAGGAAAGAAGCATAAAGCCCACTCGGACTTGGAGCAATTGGACCAAGAGGAAGAAATCAGGATTAAAAAAATAAGCTTGTTTCCAAATATTATTACTTCCAATNCAAGGCATGCAAAATGAATCGTGCATATCAATATATACAAACTTTCTTAACCATGAAAATTTAATCCTAATCACTAGCATTCTGCTTTTCCATAAACCCAAGGGCGGACAAATCGGAAACTGGAAGGGCAGTTTAATTCAAAATAAAACTTCAGCAGCTCCTCTCTCTCGCTGAACTTCGCTTGGACGGACGCAACAAAGGCAACCGGGTTGCCGTATTTTGGTTTCCAAAGCCACAACAAGCTGCACATCTTGGCCTTTCTTCTCTACACGCAATCAGCACCTCAACCAGTGGGGTTCTTTGTCACCGCCACCATTCTTGTATATATTCATGTGGAGGACAGAGGCATAAAGCCCACTCGGACTTAGAGCAATTGGACCAAGAGGAAGAAATCAGGATTAAAAAAATAAGCTTGTTTCCAAATATTATTACTTCCAATTAAGCACAGGAAAATTATATTATTATCCTTTTCATTGTTATATTTATTATGAAATTTCCTTGAACTCATTTAAAAATTATTATTAAAATTACATAATTGCAAATCACTTAATTCCATTCGATTGGGTGAAAGTCTTATTTTGTCATTTGAAATTAATTTCCGCACAGCAAATGCACAAGCAGATTCTANAAAATTTCCTTGAACTCATTTAAAAATTATTATTAAAATTACATAATTGCAAATCACTTAATTCCATTCGATTGGGTGAAAGTCTTATTTTGTCATTTGAAATTAATTTCCGCACAGCAAATGCACAAGCAGATTCTACTGACCTTAAAACTGAAATAAAAAAGAGAAGAAATAAAATAAAATAAATAAATAAAATCCTAATACCTAACCTCGTACTGTTCCCGCTATAGTTCGAAGATCTCCTTATTTTTCCGCTGGTTTCGTCTCGTGAGGGGCTCGCGAAAAAATAATACTCACACCCGTTCGCTGCTCCGGACGACACGAACTCTATCATTTTTTTTACCCGCTCGCGATTCTTCCCTGCTCGACAATACAGTCGCGGCTAGGGTCAGAGAGGAAAGCAACGATGGGATGGCGTCATGAGAAGAACTCCAAAACTCCTTCCCTTTTGCCGGAAGCCCTCGCCTACCGCCGCCCCTTTCTTGCCGCAGCCGCCTGCGTTNTTTGATTGGGTGAAAGTCTATATTTTGTCATTTGAAATTAATTTCCGCACAGCAAATGCACAGCAGATTCTACTGACCTTAAAACTGAATTAAAAAAGAGAAGAAATTAAAATAAATAAATAAATAAAATCCTAATACCTAACCTCGTACTGTTCCCACTATAGTNAATATTCGGGCAATAGAATTATTTTTAAAAAACTCCATTCAGTAACCATCAGG
Source organism: Phalaenopsis hybrid cultivar (assembly GCA_002079205.1). Classification (NCBI taxonomy): domain Eukaryota; kingdom Viridiplantae; phylum Streptophyta; class Magnoliopsida; order Asparagales; family Orchidaceae; genus Phalaenopsis; species Phalaenopsis hybrid cultivar. Next base: position 97,992 of record JXCR01132956.1, read on the forward strand.
CGGGGAAAATGAACTTCTATGAAGATTATTTTTAAAATCAGGGTTTCATGCTTTCTTGCAGAAATAATTTTGGGACANCCACTATAGTTCGAAGAACTCCTTATTTCCCCGCTGGTTTCGTCTCGTGAGGGACTCGCGAAAAAATAAAACTCACACCCGTTCGCTGCTCCGGACGACTACTCGAATTCTATCATGATTTTACCCGCTCGCGATTCTTCCCTGCTCGGCAATACAGTCGCGGCTAGGGTCAGAGAGGAAAGCAACGATTGGATGGCGGCATGCGAAGAACTCCAAAACTCCTTCCCTTCTGCCGGAAGCCCTCGCCTACCGCCGCCCATTTCTTGCCGCACCCGCCTCCGTTTTACGTCACTACCCAAAGTAACTGCAGGATCGTAGCATACAACGACCTTAGGAACTCCCATTTTCTCTGCTTCTCGCACGACAAAGCAAACTGACATCCTTCTCCCTCCAGAGAAAGCAATAACGGGATCGCAGCAGAGACTTCTGACTCACCCTGCACAAGGGAAAGGCAACGGCGGGATCGCAATTCAGAGACCCGAAACTCCCATCTTTCTCGTTCCGCACTGCTCCTATTCGAAATCATGGAGGCAGATGGAGAAAAGCCTGCAACAGAGCACTTCCCTCGCACAGTGCCACACTGACGCCAGAGCCCATCGTCCCTCCTTGCCTCGTCATCCAAGCCGCAATTCCTCCTCTGCAACTCTGCCCTTGCCGCGCGTGTGACCTCAGTAATCGAAGTTTCCTTCCCCTTCATTGTGTTGCTTTTCCTGAATCAGAAAAGAGATTGTAGTGCAAATCATAATCGGAAAAGGCCGGAGGAATGAAAGGCCGTGCAGTGGTAACGGAGACGTAGTTGTCTACAGCGAAGCAGTGGGGATGGAAATGGCTCGCACCGTCTCCGCAATGCTCGTCCCCCTTGCTTTCCACCTCGGACTCCACAAAGACTTCCCTGACAGATACATGGTGATGAGTCCAGCATCGGATTTCTTCGAAATTTATCGACCGTACAGAGTTGCAGGGCAGTATTCCTTAAATGATGGTTCCAGGGCAAAGTAGATATTGTTAAACTTTACACCATCTTTGTCACAGGAAATTGTGCAAAGCATAACAGGAGATGGTGATGGGAAATTTAAAGGCTCAATCGCCGTGAATATCATTGTCTCACTAGAAAAGGTATGATATTCGGGTAATAGAATTATTTTTAAAAAACTCCATTCAGTTACCATCAGGCGGGGAAAATGAACTTCTATGAAGATTATTTCTAAAATCAGGGTTTCATGCTTTCTTGCAGAAATAATTTTGGTACAACTGAAAAATTTTAAAAACCTCATTCAATGAGAGCAGAGTACCCATTTGGCGGAAAAATCACAAACTCGNTAAGGCATGCAAAATGAATCGTGCATATCAATATATACAAACTTTCTTAACCACGAAAATTTAATCCTAATCACTAGCATTCTGCTTTTCCATAAACCCAAGGGCGGACAGATCGGGAACTGGAAGGGCAGTTTAATTCAAAATAAAACTTCAGCAGCTCCTCTCTCTCGCTGGACTTCGCTTGGACGGACGCACCAAAGGCAACGGGGTTGCCGTATTTTGGTTTCCAAAGCCACAACAAGCTGCACATCTTGGCCTTTCTTCTCTACACGCAATCANCCGTGTTGACTGAAAATTTCAACCGGAGAGACCAATCTATTAAATTAAAATTTTTAAAGTAACCAACTAAATGTTCAAGTTACAATTCAATCACTTAAAACTAAAAACAAAATATATCCACCCTCCACAACAGTTTGTCAAGGGTGATAAATTTCTGATTGACTTCAGCTCACAAAGAGCTAATATCATTTTAAGTGTATTAATATATTCACAATCAAAATAATTGCATGTCGGTAAAGACATGACCCAAGTCCTTTATAAGTGTGATTCTGCCATTAAATGACACCACAAAGTAGTGGTTACGACCAGAACTCTCGGACTGGATAGTTACAACCAAATTACACAATTATATTACGATCAAGGCCGCAACCCATATATACCACAACGACTTTCTATCCTTTGCGTTGTGAATTACAAGGATTAAATTGATTGACATAAAGATTTATGTTAACTAATAATCTACAATGATCTCTTGCATTGTGAATCTACAAGGATCTCTTGCACAGCGCAACTAATGGTTGCTAATAAGAATCATTTTGTAATGTTGGGTCGACTACCTCCCCTAACTATGTAGAGCAGAGACCACGACAACCCAGGATGACATAACAATAAGAGCTTGATCGTGTTTCGTCTTTATTACCCCACTATTTGCTTTAAGCTCCAAGTGATGTGTTTTATAATTTAAAATATTATATGTTTGCTGCTATTATATATTCAATTTTCAATTTTTAATGCTAGCTTTAATCGAAAGTGTTATCTCGTTATCGGGATGAGTAATTAACCATAGGGATTTGTGCTTATGGGAAACCTCAAACTCCATTATCCAAAAGTCATTGTTGAATGAGAGCGAAATCTTTATCTCATCTGCTTTTGAAAATTTGGTCCTTTAAAGATAACTCTCAAAACAAAAATAAAACAAATGCAGGGATTTCCATAAGGAGCGGTCGTTAATTTTGAGAGCCCACAGATTCTTCTATTGTTTTGAGTATTCCATATTTGAGTTTAAGATGCTTTATTTGTTTTAATAAGCAATAATTATTGTTTTACTCGATTATACAGTAAAAAAAGAAACTGATGTGTTATGTCCTATGAAATAATTGCTTGATTTTTCTGAGGGATATTTGATACAGATGATGCTATAGTTTTGTGCTATGTATGAATTAAAATAATAGTTCTCGTGTAAATTATAAGTTGTTTGTGAATCCGGTCACTTTATGTATTGATGGAGTGTGAAGGGAAATATCTTGAAATATTTATATATAAATCCTTTTTATAACCCCCTTCAACAGAGTTATTGGTTCCGCCCTGCATAAACTTCCATTATTCTAGAGCATTTCAGACGAACAAGAACTCTCAATATATAGGAACAGTGTTTATCCACAAGAAAAAGCTGTAAAATGATTAAAAGTTCTTTTCTCCCATACGGNAGATCGCAGCAGAGACTTCTGACTCACCCTGCGCAAGGGAAAGGCAACGGTGTGATCGCAATTCAGAGACCCGAAACTCCCATCTTTCTCGTTCCGCACTGCTCCTATCCGAAATCATGGAGGCAGATGGAGAAAAGCCTGCAAGGGAGGACTTCCCTCGCACAGTGCCACACTGACGCCAGAGCCCATCGTCCCTCCTTGCCACCTCATCCAAGCCGCGATTCCTCTTCTGCAACTCTGCCCTTGCCTCGCGTGTGACCTCAGTAATCGAAGTTTCCTTCCCCTTCAACGTGTCGCTTTTCCTGAATCAGAAAAGAGATTGTAGTGCAAATCATAATCGGAAAAAGCCGGAGGAATGAAAGGCCGTAGAGTGGTAACGGGGACATCGTTGTCTACAGCGAAGCAGTGGGGATGGAAATGGCTCGCACCGTCTCCTCAATGCTCGTCCCCCTTGCTTTCCACTTCGGGCTCCACAAAGACTTCCCTGTCAGATACATGGTGATGAGTCCAGCATCGGATTTCTTCGAAATTTTTCGGCCGTACGGAGTTGCAGGGCAGTATTCCTTAAATGATGGTTCCAGGGCAAAGTAGATATTGTTAAACTTTACACCATCTTTGTCACAGGAAATTGTGCAAAGCATAACAGGAGATGGTGATGGGAAATCTAAAGGCTCTATCGCCGTGAATATCATTGTCTCACTCGAGGTATAAAATGAACTTCTATGAAGATTATTTTTAAAATCAGGGTTTCATGCTTTCTTGCAGAAATAATTTTGGGACAACTGAAAAAATTTAAAAACCTCATTCAATGAGAGCAGAGTACCCATTCGGCGGAAAAATCACAAATTCTTTTGGAGGATTAAGAGTTATTTGTTGGCAATCTAACCCTTCCTACAGGTACACTAAAGACCCCTCAAATCTTTTAAAATCTCATGTTTGCTTCTCAATTACGTCTTTTGAGACCAAGGGTTGAAAACCTTGATTTTGCTCCCATCACCACAGTGATTCTTTTGAGATAGCCAAGACGGTTGACACTCTTTCCTACCCCCTACCGAGGGTTGATACCGGGAAACTGTCGAAATGGAGATGTTAATTTATAACCTCACATTTTCTGCATGTATTTGAAGGCTCATCGCATCTTTTGAGATAGAGGGTTAAATGTTGTTTGTGCTCCCTGACCGCACTGTCTTACGACACTGACCAACGATTTTTTTGAGATAACTGGGAAGGTTAGCATTCTCCCACAACCCTTAACATGTTGACCCCAAGAGGATGCCAAAAGTTTTGGTGGTTTAGACTTGTAATCAGAAATCTTCAATTTATAAAATCAAATAAAATGTGACTCGTTTTGAATTATAAAATGATTGAAAAACTCGAGCTTTTAAAATTTAGACACTTATTTCAAATGTCGGGGACCTGGGTGGCTTTTGAATATTTAGGCATTTAGGGATTTAAAAATTTTAGAGTACAAGGTTGCTAAAATATAAACTTTCAGTGCTTAAATATTTAAATTTGAATTTTAAAATTAAAGTTCATAAATTTTAAAAATATTTAAAATTAATTTTTTCAGATTTAAACTCCTAGAGAACAAAAAATAATTTAAATATGAAGTACTTTGAAATTTTAAAATCCTGTCATCGGATTCACAATACATCTATAGTGAATAGAATACAATCCCTCTTAAAGCTCAAAATGAAAGTATTAACCCAAAAATCATAACACTTGCTTCAATTATTTCAATTTCTAAATGATGTGTAAACTTAACATTCAAGATTTTCTTAAAGTCTGATCCAAGATTTTGATATTAATACAAGAGCTTTTAAAGTATATGAATAACAAGTTGAACACTCTCAAGTTATAAATATTTTAAAATATTTATGGGCCAATCATGTGTAATCTCAAAACTTTCTATAACACAGTTTCAAAACCAATATGCATTTGCTTCAACCAGAATATTAAATATTTAAATAGGATGTTCGAGAATGTTGCATGAGCTAATCAGACTGTCTTATCTATAGGATAAAATTGTAAGTCTCACACACTGATTCAATCATCCTCCTTATAATGACTAGAGTTGACAAGTCTAATAAACTTTAATAAATGTTTAAATCCTGAAATAAGAATTTACAAGTCCAAATCACGTAGTCTGATTCTCATATCTATAAAGATAGAAGTTGACAGGACTTACTTTGAAAAGCTTAAATTAGCAAAACTAAATATCCCCTTCAAATATAAAAGTTTTAAAATGTTCAATACTCAGATGATGGTCGTGTTGACTGAAAATTTTAACCGGAGAGGTCAATCTTCTAAATTAAGATTTTTAAAGTAACCAACTAAATGTTCAAATTACAATTCAATCACTTAAAGCTAAAAACAAAATATATCCGCTCTCCACAACAGTTTGTCAAGTGTGATAAATTTCTGATTGATTTCAGTCACAAAGAGCTAATGTCATTTTAAGTGTATTAGTATATTCATAATCAAAATATTTGCATGCCGGTAAAGACGTGGCCCAAGTCCTTTATAAGTGTGATTATGTCATTAAATGACACCACAAAGCAGTGGTTACGATCAGAACTCTCCGACTAGATGGTTACAACCAAATTACACCATTATATTACGATCAAGGCCGCAACCCATATATACCACAACGACTTTCTATCCTTCGTGTTGTGAATTACAAGGATTAAATTGATTGACATAAAGATTTCTGTTAACTAAGGTCAACTTAAATTTATTTTTTTAGACAAATATTCATCACATATCTACAAGAATCTCTTGCACAGTGCAACTAAAGAATGCTAATAAAAATCATTCTGTCATGTTGGGTCGACTACCTCCCCTGACTATGTAAAGCAGAGACCACGACAACCCAGGATGACAGAACAATAAGAGCTTGATCGTGTTTCGTCTTTATTACCTCACTATCCGTTTTAAGCTCCAAGTGATGGGTTTTATAATTTAAAATATTATATGTTTGCTACTATTATATATTCAACTTTCAATTTTTAATGCTAACTTTAATCAAAAGTGTTATATCGTTATCAGGATGAGTAATTAAACATAGGATTCGTGCTTATGGGAAACCTCAAACTCCATTATCAAAAAGTCATTGCTAAATGAGAGTGAAATCTTTATCTCATCTGCTTTTGAAAATTCAGTCCTTTAAGGATAACTCTCAAAACAAAAATAAAACAAATGCAAGGATTTCCATAAGGAGCGGTCGTTAATTTTGAGAGCCCACAGATTCTTCTATTGTTTTGAGCATTCCATATTCGAGTTTAAGATGCTTTATTTGTTTTAATAAGCAATAATTATTTTTTTATTCGATTATGCAGTAAAAAAAGAAACTGATGTGTTATGTCCTATGAAATAATTGCTCGATTTTTCTGAAGGGATATTTGATACAGATGATGCTATAGTTTTGTGCTATGTATGAATTAAAATAATAGTTCTCTTGTGTAAATTGTAAGTTGTTTGTGAATCCGGTCACTTTACGTTTTGATGGAGTGTGAAGGGAAATATCTTGAAATATTTATTATATAAATCATTTTTATAACCCCCTTCAACAGAGATATTGGTTCCGTCCCTGCATAAACTTCCATTATTCTAGAGCATTTCAGACGAACAAGAACTCGCAATATATAGGAACAGTGTTTATCCACAAGAAAAAGAAGCTGTAAAATGATTAAAAGTTCTTTTCTCCCATACGGGCATTATATATAACTAGATTCTGAAATGATCTACCTGAATCATTCCAGGATGATCTCTCGTGTTATTTCCAGGCCAAGGTGTGCCATCTTGCATGATCCATCCTTCTTCAGGAATCTTCTGTGCTTTGGCCACAAGGCCATTAACACGAACTTTAAACTCTTCATATTCTCTCTGCATCATATAGAAAGCACTGGTAAAATACTAAAATTCCAACTGAGCCTATAATTCACCCATGTTTAATAATCTAGGTCTCATACCTTCATTGCTCGACGATCCTTGACAAATGAAGGCTGAACCTTATCTTTGAGGTAATCAATCTTCTTGGCAAAGTACCACTCTGGTGCCCGAGGTTCAATACTGTATTTCTTACAGAAAGGAACCCACTTTCTTGCAAATTCTGAAGTTTCTGAGAGGGCTTCAAATGTCAACATGGCAGCTCCATCGTCAGAGACATAACATGATACCTTATCCACAGGGTAATCCACAGCGAGAATAGACAGTACGGTATTGGCAGTGACTAGGGGTGGTTCCTTCAAAGGGTCCACAGTGCTGACAAATATGTCCACAGCCGCCAACTGAGATGGTTCACCTTCTCTGTCATACCTGTCACCAGACAAGAAGATTTGGGATGTTGATAGGCATTTATCTAATACATAAAATTGTAGAAAAGTTGCAGTCACTCTAATAACATGAAGAATAAAAGCTCAAGGTACCTTATAGCTAGTCTATCAAGGTATGTTTCTCGGTTTACAGGAAACCACTTGGGGAACTGATCCAGAATCCAGGACATTGCAAACCAGATCTCACATATCACTGACAGTAACCACAAAGCATAAGCATTGCGCACAGGATTTGTGATACGATAGTGCAGGAAAATACAAAGGATAACAAGTCGCAAAGCGATGACCATCCTGTATGGGTTTATCCTGGAAGATGGAATAGAAACTTTCCTTGAAAGAGGCTGCCGGGTTTCATCATTACTGCATCACACAAGTTTATCATGAGAAGAAGACCTTTAACCATTAAAATTTGGGAAATTTACATAAATATGACACAATTCTTATGAATTTACATATCTAACGCCCAAAATTTAATATTTACATTTATAACACCTTTTTGTCATAAATATAAGCATGAAAATGTGTATTTAACTTTTAAAAAGGTAACAAAAGATTTGAGTGACATGCATGTAAATATGAAAGGTAGGTGTAAGATAAGTAAATACAAAAGAATTGTATCGTCTGCATGTAAATGCCCCTTTAAAATTCGTACAAAAGTTTAGGACCCTTACATGGGAGCCATATAAAAATGCATAAAGTAAATAATATATAAGGAAAAACTAGGTTAAATCCTAAATACTACAAAAATTATAGTAAATCAAAAGAAACTGAAATATAAATCCCTACTGTAAACTAAAATATGAAATATAAATAACAACCAGATAATTTTGGTTTAATGGATAAAGTTGACCATCCATGAAAAGGAGAGCATTAAACCTTTGATAAGTTTAAAAATGATCTATAAGAGAGCAACCTAAGAAAGGCAGAGGTAGACCTAGGAAGACTTGGGCTTATTGTATAAAAAAGTGATCTTAATTTATTAGAACTAAATGAAAATATGACACTAAATAGGACCCAAAGGAGAAAAATGATTCATTTAGCCGACCCCACGTAGTGGGTTTAAGGCTTTGTTGGTTTTTGTTGTATATTTCTATGAGTTGGAGCAATTTCTACAAACTTTGCTTACATGTCCCGGGCTCGTTGATTGTGCAGTAATTATAGCACACTTCTACATTCATCTAAAACAATTGGTACAGGATCTGTCATAGTGGTCAAATTCTTTCTTGCAAATCAAATTAAAATTAGCATCTTCTTTTACATTTTATAAATCTTTTCAGCCTCACCTAGGCACAATAGATTTAATGGTGTAACTATAACTCTGGGAACATGCATAATACACACCAGGATTTTCTTAGAGTAGAAAATCTTGAGCCATTTTGTGTGTTATTCTTTCAATGAAGGAATTTTCCTAGCTAATTTAAACTCATCATTTTCTCTCAAAGAGAATGGGCGTATAGGTCATTGTTAAACATTATTCGAACTCATAGAAATATGTCGTGATATAATCAGCAATGTTCCTATGATGGTGAAAATTTTATACCATCAAAATGCAAATGTAGAAATTCTATGAACAATCGAGAAAAACAAACATTGAAATTTTACAGTACATCAACAGAATAGCTCATCCAACTACTAAGCATGGGTGCAATGGACTAAAGCATGAATTATATTACAAATTGAAGATTCAACGTCATCAATGTAATAAGGTAGGAGAAAATTATCATTTAACTGAAATTTAACTATTGAAAAACATACAACCGAAAACAAGCAGTTCAAGTAAGAAGCTTACTAAAATTGAGCCTGTAGATTGAAAAAAAAAAAATGCAAGCGAAGATTTAAAAATTAATAAACTCACAATAAAGCATCTTCCATGTTGTAATCAGTTGCAGCATCAATATCTGTAACAGCCCTGCCCTCAGATGGAGCGTGGCTAGTGACGTTTGTGGCCACTGGAGGTGCATTTTTATCTTGCTTCATTTTCCATCCATCAACTCTCTCTTTCCATGCAACATTTCCAAATCCACCAGAGAATTCCCTCGAGGGATTGGCTGATCAAATAATTCATTCAAAAATTGAAATTAAAATATGCACAAAACTGTAATAGATGGAAGAAATTGCATTGATCAAACAGGTAAAAACAAATAAGTGAATGGAAACCGTACGGGAATGGTTCACGTAAGGAAGAGAATGCACACGCTTGCCAACATCACTCGGAGACATCATATGATCTGGTGATGCTCCTGGCAGTTCCCCAGATAGCTGAACACAAAATTGATTATATAAATATAGAAATATCATCTTTAAATTACTTAAATGAAAATATCAAACAGAGTCCAATCTCATCCCATCAGGACATTCACAGATCTGTGTATCAATATAAATTTTTCGAATACCTCTTGGCTCCGACTATGAGTGAGCAAAGGGATGTTGTTCCGAGGGATCTCCCCACTGTCATACTTCGGAAGTCCATGATTTCTGCTTTTCTCATAGTTCATATGCCAACCAATCATCTTGTCAGCACCCTTCTGATCCTGATTGCCTGACGGATAATCAAAATCGCTAGCATCATCAGCATCTACTTCATCCGCTTCCTCACCGTGGATAGGCGGACTCCCTAAATTTTCAACAAAACCAAAAAAATCATTACAGACTACAAGCCCGTCCATCAAGAAAATGCATTGAGAAACAACAACCAATGATGACATCAAGAAAATCAACAACATGCGAGTAAGAACCGAACCTTTATGCCTTTTATACTTAGTCTTGCATTGAGGACAGCACTGGTTCCCGTGCTTCCTCTCATAGTCATAGCACGGCCTGCAAACCGGGAATCCACAAACGTCACAAGCCACAAAAACATCTCCCTCCACCGTGTTTCCCACACCATCCCCGCAGATCTGGCATACTTGCCCGTTCTCATGCTTAGCATGCATCTTCATCCCAATCAAAATCAATCACATCAGTAACGCAAATCTTGCAACAATAGACAAGAAACAGTAAAACAATTGTCTGATATAGATACCAACCCTCGTTTCCCCCTCAACCGCCATCAGATCTGGTAGTTTCTTGACCGATCTTGTTATGTGAGTGATTCACTGACGCATAGCTTCTATTGAAACTGCATTCAATCTAGCAAAATCGATAGCAGCCCTCCAACCTTCAGAATGAAAACCTGAGAAAACGAAATCCGGATAAACAACTCGCAGCTGAACTGCTTCATCAAATCACAAACAGAAGAAACAATCATTTGATTCGATTGCTCAACGGGAAAGCGAGATCTACCTCAGCTCTTGCTTTATGTTGCCCAGCTGGAGAGGGGGAAAGCGAGACTAATGTGAGCTCCGAAACCTTTCTCAGCGATCGGCTGTCGGTGTTGAGATGCAGATTAAAAGCCAGCGGAGGTTTGGATGGAAAGCGACGGCGCTCCAACTGCGGAGAATTTATTTTTAATTATTTTAATAATGCAGTGTAAGATGAGCTGGCGTGGGGCATTTGGGAGACGACCGACACTGATGCCACAAGCCGCTGTGTTTTCATGGATAAAATTATTTAATTGAGTGGTTTTTATAATCATTTCATTTATAGATATATGATATAAAAAGACGAAACTGATGATTATTATTTTAAATAAAATAGCCATTTCAATTACCGATTTTATTGGAAATTTCCAAGATGGCATCTAAGGGTCAGTTTGAGGCAGCTTATTTGGTGCGGTGCATTTTGAGACAGTTTATTTGATGCGGTAGCATTTTGAAAACTTATCAGTCATGTTTAAATAAACTGTGTTTTGACAGCTTATGAGTTTTCAAAACGCTAAGAACAACATTTTTACACCGCACCTGTCTAGCTTTCTCGCTGAAGTTTGGTTTTTTCAAAAAAATAAAAATTTGTAATAGCTCACGCATCTAGCTTATCAGCAGATTATTTTTAATCAGCTTATCATTAAATTATTATATAAGTTGTAGCTTCTCGAAATAGATCCTAAGTTTACAAATAAAATCTATTTTTTCTTCTAACTATGTTTTAAAAAAAATAAACTTGATAAAATAAATTAAAAAAGGGCAATGAGTAGGGCTATCAAAACGGCTCGTTGTTCGTGAACAGCTCGTGTTCGGCTCGTTAAGAAGCTCGTGTTCGGCTCGTTAATTTTGTTCAATAAGTTAACGAGTCGAACACGAACTAAGATGNTTAGTATTTTAAAAATCTAATTAACTACAAGGCTATAAAGATTTATAATCAATTACAATATTGATTAAGAAAATAGAATAAAATTATTAAATTAGATTCAAATGATGTTTTAATATAAATAATATTTTTTAAATCTTGCTCCCTTATTGTCTTATGTCATATGGCTACATGATTAAGGTTGTTAAAAGGACTCTTTGTTCGTGAAAAGCTCGTGTTCGGCTCGTTAAGCAAACGAGCCGAACACGAACACAATTTTTTAGCTTGAAATAGAAACGAGCCGAACACGAGGCTCAGCTCGTGTTTGGCTCGTTTACACCCCTAGCAATGAGAGCATAAACAATTGTTTGATTTGTTGAAAAAGGTATGCATTACAATATATACGAGTGTATTACATTTCTTTTGCATGTGTTGAATTCAGGAATGTTTGAAAAACACACCCAAGTAATAAAACGTTGTACAATCAAGAAGGAATAAACATTTTTGAATAGTAACGCGTAATAATTTTATTGTAAAATGATTCCTATTTATAGACATAGGGATATGATCGCTGAAATTACAAAATTGCCCTTGAATTATTGATTTAATGGGGTTATTTTGGTAAATTATAGATATCAAATAAAATAAAATATAACAAGTAGACATATTTGATCGTCATGAGGTCTAGCGATCTTCATCTATAATTTGATCGTTCGTCTTTAGATTGTCATGTCATTGTCTGATTGATAATAATATCGTCATATCTTAAGTTGATTTGGTTCTTAGGCTCGTTTCAGGATGATCATATTATCCCAAGATTGTCAAACCGATCGCATGAAAAGTACCCATGATTGAAAGCCCAAAGCTATGTTTATCATCCAGCCCTTCACTTGCAGTCTATTTGCTTGGTCGTTGGATTGCTTCAAGATTTGTGCTGATGTACTTTTCACATATAGCAATGATTTTAAATTTCAACGTATATGGAAACTCACTTTTTTGTTCATTTTTAATGCATTTAAAATTCGTTATAATTGGCTAAAGTTTAAATAAACTATTTTATGCACCATTACTAGTCACTCGTAGTTGCCCGCCATCCACCACACATTAATCATCAGCCACCCCCCACCATCGTTCGCCTATCAGCGCCACCCAGTGTCATCCATTTGCCCATCATCACAACCCAACACTATCCCCCACTCACCATCGTTCATCCACCCACCCGCCTCCCACCCCTGATTTTCATCGTCTCAAACGGCCCGCCATCTTCTATCGCAATAGGTTTTCTTAATACAAAATTTATTTTTCTTAAAAAAAATAAGAAAATGCAAAGTTCTACCTTTAATTTACACTAAACCAAATAACTTTGAAATATTCTAACTATAACACATCACTTTAACAATACATTAATGTTACCCTCCATTCTTTTTTCCACAAACCAAACATGTATTTGAAAAGCAGCTATTGATACTCATACACAATAAAAGCATGAATTTGAATTTTTATTTCTGAGTGATTACACAACAAATGCAGAACCCACGAGCAACAATTGGCTATGGCGAGCGATGGGCTGCTAGCAACGATCAAGAATGCAGAGCTAATTGGATGGAAGCCTAAAATGATGGTGGTAGTAAGCGGGAAGTAGCCAGGGTGGCAACGATGGAGATAGTTCAAGAGGAAGTGGCATTCGACAAATGTTCGGTTGTTGATGAGACAAACGCTCAGCGATAAGTGACGGGCAACAAATGATGAGTTGCAACAGTAGCAAGCAACATTCTTTCACAAATGGTGTATTTTTAATTTGCCCAAATTAAAAAAAAATCAAATACAATAAATTGAATTTGGAAATAAAATTTAAATGCATTAAAATTTATATTGTATTTATTTGTCTTTATAGCATGCAAAAAACTTTCAAAAACCCCTTTTCATAGTGCCCACCTTAGTTCTTTGTCTATAAGCATGAAAAAAAAGACAAAAATTTAATATATATACATATATATAATTATAATCATTCATACTAATTGACATATTATTATTAAAATTGTTATCTTGTCCATTGGCCGACATATTTTTATTAAATTTGTTATCATGTCCATATATAAATATAATATATATATATATNTTCTTTCCCCTGGATGTGCAAACCTGATATTCCTCGTCCGAAGATTGACCATTCGGATTAGGTGGTAGAACTGTAGTAGAAAGAATACCAACCGTTGTAACCACAATAGGTTCTAGTGTATGTGAAGTATAAGTTGTCGCCTCTGCATCGGATACTTCCTGAAGATGGGGAGCTGCAAGGCTATCCTGACACATCCTTTGTAGGTAAAGATCCTTCAATATTGTTTTCAATAAGATTTAAAGGTGTAGGTTGGCCAACAAAATCATCCGACATCACATCAATCGCAAAAGAAGAAACAATATTGTCAGTGGTGGGTCTACATGGGCAATTAAATTAGACACAAAATCTGTCTTGTGGTAATTTCTTACACAGGTGGAGTGGATGTGTCCAGAGCAGTGGGTTAAACTCATCCTTATTCACTTGAATTTTAGATTTCAAATTAGGATGGAGCCTGTGACATTTATCAAGGGAATACTCAAACATCTTACAGTGGGTACCATAAAAAGGTCTATGTTCCATGACAATTTATTGTTAATATCCATTATGAGTTGTGCCCAGTCAGACTTCAATAATATCAGGTAAAGTAATATCCATTTTCATAAGTATCCGGCTACGGAAGGCCTGATTAGGTTGAAGGCGGGTAGATCTAGCTTCATAGAGTCCTCAAGTATGACCCCAATAGAGTAGAGAACCTGTTGATTAAAAAAGTGCAGCTTGAGACCAAACAAACTAAACTATACCGGTATATATATATATATATATATATATATATATATTATTAAAAGAGCAACTCGTGGCTCCTTACTCGTTGATTAAAGGAAAAGATACAGAGTTAAGTGGTGGGATAGTGGATCCCCATCTAACAGGGGGTTCCATATCTGCATTACAACTCCACCAAAAAAAACCAGAAAATACATGTAAAAGAAACCAAAAAAAGTATACCAACATAAGTGTTTACCCAAAATTACATGTATAGCAAAAAAAAGAAATCTGAGAGTAAGTAAATCGGAGATGCTAAGTCCAAATTTTATGAAAATGTGCAGTCAAATCAATCATAATAGCCATCCAATCCTTCCAGCTGATTAATCCTCGAAACCAAATAAAATAGCAATAGAAACACTGGGCAGCCAAGAAGTGACTCACAGTCCATGGGTAAATCTGACATAAGCTACCTGGCAATAATAACCAAAAGTAAAACATGTAAAGTAATTCAATTAACTCTAGAGCACCCGTAGTCATAAAAGGAGTCCAAACAGTAACTAATGAAATAGTGAACCCAATAGAATGTGAGCACTCAAGTCTTGTATCCAATAAGATGTGAGCTTCCAGACCATTCTTCTTTAAAGTGAAAACAAAGTAACATAAAAACCTCAAGTAGTCCCAAATTAATAGCTTCAAGAAACAGATACCCCTAACATCTACGTGCAGACAGCAAAATCCCCTGAATAGGAGCTTTCCATGCTTGAAAGACCTTCCAACATAATTCCATCCCCACCACATAAAAGCTAAAACTGCGAGCAAAGCAAACCCCACAACCGATGCCACAAGCCTTCCAGAAAAAAAACTATCATACAAGCCAATAAAAACAAAACAAAACTGGTAAACATCAAATTAAACTCGAATATAAGGTTTTGCCACATCACTTTTTATCAACTTAGCTAGCATGGAAGGTGGAGTGATGGCAACAACAGGACCCTGTACCCTCCATTTAACAAAGCAAACCGCAGATTTGTTGCATTCTCTATATGTAAAGGAAAATAATGTCTAAATCCTGCCCCTCAATAATTTTCCTAATGCTCTTAAACCAAATTATGACATGCCAAGGGGGGTTAAGCTTAGTAGAGAGCATACTATAGAGAATCTCATAATCAGTTTCCAAAATAAGAGTTTTTAGATTTAGAGAGACAACAGTTTGTAACGCAGCAAAAGAACAATAATTTCAGCCTCAATAGGAGAATTTGTCATACATGGTGATGCAAAGAAGAAACAGCAATGACCATCTTCATCTCTAAATATTCCACCCACACCCTTATACTCTTTGGCAAAACTTCCATCAACATTAATCTTAATCCTTCCGTGTGAGGGTGGTGACCACTAATTAAGATGAGTGTCCTACCCGTACCAACATTAGGAGAAGCTTCATGCACAATGGAATTACGCCAAGCCTTTTTAAAATAAGCCACAACAAAAGCAGAAGTAGTAGAGGGAGTAACACAAGTACCATCATATTTATGGCTATATCGTGACATCCAAATGAACCACAGATAATGTCGGGAAATAACTGTGCTTATAGAAAGTAGAATCGAAGTCCTTCCAAGTATTAATAGCAGCTTTTAAGGTTAAATTTGGTGGTTAGTTGATCCTAAAGTAAATCCAATTGTATTCCAAACATCTTTAGCAAAGTGCATTCAAAGAACAAATGGTTCAAACTTTCAGCCCCTCTTTGCAGTTATAACAAAAAGAAGCAGGTTTTAAATCTTTCATCTTAAGTATATCATCAAGTGGAAGTAACTTGTGAAAAAATCTCCATAGAAAAAAAGTAATAGAAAGAGATAACATCTTATGTCTAATGTAAGAGTGTCATTTCCAAAGTGTGAAGTTGTGCATGTTTGAGTAAATCATCTTTGTAACAGAAGTACTGTCACTGTGCTTCCAAAAAGGCTTACTTTTATCATGTGCTTTTATAGGAATAGTGGCAATAGCAGGGGCAACATCCCCAATTAATTCCTGAAGCTTTGTGATGTTCTATTGATTACCAATCCAAAATTCAGAAACAAGCAAATTAGCATCATAACTATGAGGAGGTAAAATAATAAATTGAGAAAGGCCCCAATCATCATTCTAGAAAGAAATATTCATATCCCAAATATTCCAAACCATAAGATCTGAAGCAACATCCCTAGCATCTATAATAGCCTTCCAATTTTTGGAATCCCCCACTTTCCCTTAACAGTACCAGGATGAGAGTTTTTACAGTATTTGTGGTGCATAAATCTTGACCAGAGAGACTCCCCTAATCTGAATTTGAACCAAAGTTTACACATATTAATATCAACAATATGCTTCAGAGATTTAAAACCAAGACCTCCAGCACTATGAGGCTTACAAATGTACTGCTAATTAGCCTGGATTTTAGAAACTCTACTTTCCTGCCACAAAAATTTGTTAAAAAGAGTTTCAAGATGATTCATAGTGCTTTTTTTAGCCTTAAGCACATGCATAGTGTATAAGGGAAGTGTAGTGAGAACACTTATAAGTAAGGTAAGACGTCCCTCATTAGAAAGGAAGTTATTACGCCAATCATTAATTTTAAGCTTAACCTTATCAATCGCCTCTTCCATTTGAATTTGTTTAGTTCTGCCTCTAATAATGTTCACCCCAAAATACTTAATAGGAAGCTTAGAAACCATGCAACCCATATAATTGGAAGCCCAAACATGGGTAGATAAGAAAACACGTTTGCCAAAAAAGAGGGAACATTTAGCTAAGTTAAAACTCATGCCCGAAATGTTCTTAAAATCATTCAATAATGATATAGTGGCTTTAGTTGCATGTTTGCTGGCATTGAGAAATAAAATAGCATCATCTGCATAGGCAAGGTGGCTTACCACAACTTTGGATTTATGAGAAAATTGCAAGTAAAGATGTTCAAAATGAAGTTTATTAATAAGTCTGGATAGGTAATCAAAAGCAATAATGAAAATAGTAGGGGATAAGGGGTCTCCTTGCTTAATACCCCTGCTAGCAGAAAAGAAGTCATGAGCTTTACCATTGACCAACACACTGTAATTGTTATTAGCAAGCCACCTCTGAATAAGAGAGAAAAAATCAGGTTTGAAACCTTTAGCTTGTAAAATATTCATAATGAAATCCCAATTAATCATATCAAAAGCTTTTTTTATGTCTAGCTTAAGGACCATATTCCCCCCTCTGCATTTTTTATCCAGCTCATCATTCATTTCCTGGGCTAAAAGTATATTATCAGTGATATCCCTACCTTTAATGAAAACAGATTGTTGTTCAGCAATAATGTGAGAGATATGTGGTTGTAATATGTTAACAATGATTTTGCTAATGACTTTGGAAACCACGGTGGTAAGTGACAAAGGTAAAAAATTCTCCCAAGTAATCTTGTCATTACCTTTAGGGCAAGAACAATATGTGCAGAGGTAAAATATTTACCAAGGTCATATCCCGAAAAGAAACTCTGTATAGCAGCAACAACCTCTCTTTTAATAATATCCCAAGATTGAATATAGAAAGCAGATGAAAATCCATCAGGGCCTGGGGCTTTGTTTGAGCAAATAGATTTAAAGCATTCAGAATTTCCTGTTCATCTGAAGGATAAGACAAAGATAAATCTTTAATATAATCATACTCATCAGCAACATAAGAAGAATTAACAGGCATTGTTTGTGTAAATGATTGAAATAGCTCAGAAAAATAAGTGATAACACTGTCACCAATCTCTTCAGCATTAGTAAAGATGATCCCATCTCCTTTTCTGATATATATATATATATATA